>ML334934.1:0-11461 GCA_005239505.1 Nicotiana paniculata
TGTTTTTGCGGACCAATAAAAAGAGAGTCAAATCTTCCTTTGATTAGGGATTCAAATAAAAGGGGACTTGGAACACCTGGAAAAAAAAAATTCCAAGTGGCGACTCTGAACAATAAAATAATCCCTATTTCAAAATTGTAACTTCAATTGGAAAAACCCTTTAACCCACAACACTCAATAACACCCATATTCCACATAATCTTCTGGGGGTTAGAAAAAGGGTGTGACAAAAAAAACAAAAAAAAAACAGAAATTACGAAAAAGAAAGGGGAAAAGAATGGGGTGCGAGCTTATACCAAACTTCGGGACGTTCGACGTCGAATCGACAACGAGGCGATGCCGAGGATGAGAAGTGGTGGTTGTCCGACCTTGAAACAGGTGTTTCTTTCTAGCACACGCCAAAACCAATGAATTCTAGCGTTTTGCTAGAGAGAAACATGCGTTTTTGGTCGGGAATAGACTGAAAATGAAGGGCCCGTGATGGTCTTGGGTGGTCGTGGCGGCGGCGTGGTCGCCGGAATTCCATCGCCGAATTTTCGGGGTGAAATTGACATTAATAGGTAGGTCTTGAAGAGCCCTACCCATTGGTGTAAGTATTGTGGGGTGAGATGGTTTGGTTTGCGGAGAATTTCATAAAGAAAGAGGGCCTAGGGTTTTGGTTTTCCTTAGATCTATGGAGATTGGTGAAGTTTTGGAGGATATGAGGCTTGGATTCATGGAGAGGAGGTTGAGAGGAAGATATGGTGAAAAAATGGGGGAGTTTGGAGGGCGGCCGCCGCCGGTGGGCGATTTCCGGCGGCGGCATGGATTGAGAGAATGAGGAGAGATGGGTCTAGGGCTTGGGGCTTGTATGGGAATGAGGCCAAAAAATCAGATTTTTAAACTTTTATACCTCACATGAAACCAATTCTAGGCCATTGGATCAAAGAAAATTGGTGGCCAGGATTTGATCTTGATCATTTAACCAAAACGATGTAGTTTTGTGCTCAAACTACGTCGTTTTTGCCCCTCCCCTGGCAGCCCTTTTTATGGATTAACCATTTCACTTTTGGCCACTTAAATCATTTAAATTTTACCTATTTTCCTTGAATCCTATCTAAAATCTAATTAACCTAAATACCAACAAGTAAAATAAACCTAATAAAATAAATTAGCTAACAATTGAATTAATTATATGAGAAATCAATTAACTTATCAAATAATTAGTCAATTAAAAGTGCACACACAAAGAGAAAAGTATAGAAAANATTATATGAGAAATCAATTAACTTATCAAATAATTAGTCAATTAAAAGTGCACACAAAAAGAGAAGAATATAGAAAAATTATTTTTGGTATTTTTATGACAAGAAATTCAATTAAAAATGCACAAAAATATAAGAAAACAACGAGTGAAGGAAAATTGACACTAACAACTTTAGGAGCATTTAAATGGTGCAAAAATTAGGTATTCACATATAACACTTGATTTTTTCGATCCTAACAAGTGGTATCAGAGCGAGGTTCAAGATAGGTTCATCTTGGTAGATTCAGATCTAGCCGCAATCTATTTGACGATAATCAAAATTTTTATTTGAGAAATTTGATCGAAGTGCTACGCACGTTGAGGCAAACTTTATGGTGGAGATTTGGAGATGCAACATGTTGAAGGCTATGTGAAGAAGGTGGATCAAATTTATTTTGTCAGAAAATTTAGACCAAGGGGGAGAATTGTTAGGTGTTTGTCCAGATTTTCTTACTAATTGGTTTTCCTATCCTATGAAGGAAAGGACAACATATTTACCACAATTGGATTTTCCTTTTTGTAGAAGGAAATTATAATTCTTCCATGTTAGGCTAGTCTTTTTTCTTGTAGGAAAATGTTTGGACTTCTATAAATTGAGGATCTTTTCTTCTCATTCAGCAACATCCACAATGTAACCATTTGGGGTTTGAGGGTCATGTTTAAGGGGAGAACTTTACGGGACAAGTGTTAGTGTGTCACTTGTGTTTGCCTCTTCGTGGGGTTGTTCTCTCGCTATTTTTGTACTCTCTTTTATTATAGTGTATTGCTCATCTCCGTCGTGGACGTAGGTCAATTGACCGAACAACGTTAAATGTTTGTGTCTCTTTTGGTGTATTTCTCTTTTGTTGTTTGATTTATCGTCGTTCAAGGTTTGCTTTACTAGCTCCCGCATGACACCTGATTTTTTGCGGTCCTAACATATAAAATACACATAAAATCTCTACTTTGTTCCTATTTTCGTCTTCAACATACTTACACATAAAATAGACTCAATTAAGCACAAATATAATATAGAAATGCAAGGTAAGTAATGCACTAAAAATATGTAATTATAGCCAAACATCACTACTTCTATAGTCGGTTTGGTTCATTTTTTTTTGTTTTTTTATTAAAACCAAAATCAAACCAGATTTGATTGATTTTTTAAATTCAAAACTAAAACCAAACCAACCTAAAAAGTATCAGTTTTTTTTGGTCGGTTTGGTTCGATTTTTCGGATTTTTATGAATATCCCTAAAAGGAGTATAATTTGAATGCAATAATCTGTTCATCATGATTGAGTTTTTTTTTTTTTTATTAAACCCAAAATCAAACCAGATTTGATTGATTTTTTAAATTCAAAACTAAAACCAAACCAAACCTAAAAAGTATAAGTTTTTTTGGTCGATTTGATTCGATTTTTCGAATTTTTATGAATACCCCTAAAAGGAATATAATTTGAATGTCAATAATCCGTTCATCTTGATTGAGTTTGGCAAGTGATGTGGTTAATAGGGGTGGGCGTTCGGGCAGTTCGGATTGAATATAAAATTGCGGTTTGAATTTTTGGTTTTCAGATTGAAGAAATTACAATCCAAATCAAAGCCAAATAATTTCGGATTGGATCAGATTATTTAAGTTCGGTTTCGGATTAATCGGATTGGATTTTTCGGATTTTCGATTCTGGCTGTTAAGCATATAAGTTGAGCTTATAGAAAACACTCGACATAAAAATAGTCAGTTAAATGAAGTAGAAAGATGGTAATCAAAAGATGCTTTAGTTATTGATATCTTCCCGACTTTATATAATGCCTCTTCAAGAAAAAAGGTCTCGAATATGCAATACATCACACTGATTCAAATTATACTATTATAAATTAAAAGATTAACTGGGAAAGGTGACCTCAAAATTCAATCTTTAGTCAATTTCGGCCTCGACTCTTCAATGTTTACAAACACACGTATGGAGCGGTTGTGTGGGTGAGACGTGAGAGAAAAGAAAAACCCTATATTATATTTGATTTGGTAGAGAATCTCATATTAGACTTAGTAATTTGTATTGAATATACGGCTAATGTTTAATGGGCATGATACTATTGAAGATTTAGATTTATTAGTTATTAGGTATGCATATGGGTAATGTTATAATGGGCTAATGTCTAACGGGTAAGGCCAAAAATATAAGGTAAAAAAGAATTCGGATTTTCGGATATCCGAAATTTCGAAGTCCCATATCCAAAATTCAAAATTTTTAAAAATAAAATCTGAACTGCAATCCATAATCCAAAAATCCAAAAAGATCGGATTTCGGTTCGAATTTCGGGTTTGCCCAAACTATGTCCACCCCTAGTGGTTAATATAAACAGGACATCTATTAATAACAAGTATTCGCCTTAATCTATTTTTAACAAGGTTTATGAGAAGCTCCATTATTAGTATCACATGTAAATCTGTGATTAAAAAAAATTATATCGATACAAATTTACAAAGAGATAATGGTAGGCTCGTCTATTATGATCATTGATAAGCTAACACAGACAAAACAGTACACTTTTGTTGCGTAAATAGGAGGTAGACACTTTAAAATCAAAGTTTTATCGAAATTTATTTTAAATTTGAATAGTGATTCACTTGCCTATAAAATTAATATCTCTTATTTTTGTTACGTTTTTGTCTTAAAAGTAAAGTAAACTGAAAATATACATTTTTAAATCAAAATTTTATCAGAATCTACTATAAATTTGAATAGCGATTCACTTACAAATAAAATCAGTATCTTTTATCTTTGTCGTGTTTCTGTCTTAAAAGTAAATAGGAGATATACATTTTAAAATCCAAATTTTATCGAAATCTACTATAAATTTGAATAAAGAGTCACTTACAGGTAAGAACAATGTTTCTTACCTTTGTCGCGTGTCTGTCTTAAAATTAAATTGTAAATATACACTTAAAAATAAAATGTTATCGGAATATAATCTACTATAAAATTGAATAACAACACTTACGGATAAGACCAGCATTTCTTATCTTTGTTGCGTTTCTGTCTTAAAAGTAAATAAAAAATATACACTTAAAAATAAAATTTTATAGGAATCTACCATAAATTTGAATAACGACACTAACGGATAAGACCAATATCTCTTAGAAAAAACACTTTAAAATCAAAATTTTATCGGAACAATTCACTAACGAAAAAATATACACTTTAAAATCAAAATTTTATCAAAATCTATTATATACTTGAATAACGATTCACTTACTGGTAAGACCGGTATCTCTTACCTTTGTTACGTTTCTCTCTTAAAAGTAAATAGGAAATATATACATCAAAATCAAATTTTTATCGAAATCTACTATATTTGAATAACAACTCACTTACCGATAAAACCAATATCTCTTACCTTTGTTGTGTTTCTGTCTTAAAAGTAAACATAAAATATATACTTTCAAATCAAAATTTTATTGAAATCTACTATAAATTTGAATAACGAATCACTTTCAGGTAAGACCGATGTGTCTTTACCTTTGTTGCATTGCGTTTCTCTCTTAAAAGTAAACACGAAATATATACTTTAAAATCATAATTTTATCAGAATCCACTATAAATTTGAATAATATTTCACTTACAGATAAGATCAGTATCTCTTACGTAGTTTTATCGTATCCTAAAAGTTATTTCACCATGAAATAAAATTAATTAGCGGTTAGCGCTGATTTTTCTTTCATATATATTGCATTTTCTCAAAGAGAGGCTTATTAGTTAGTTTTACATATTGCCTAAAAGCTATACAAATATTAAGAAAATATTAACTAACTTAATCCTTCATAACATTCACAGCGTAATTAGAGAATATTTACGCGTTAGTATTTTATCATTCAACCCATAACAAATTAAATATTCCCGTATGAAGTTACATCAACTGTCTATTCTTCTATTTTCTGCGCTTACACTCTTATACTTTAGAGCTACATAAAAAAAGCTGCAAGTATCTTGGGTCAATTATCCAGAGGAACGGAGAGATCGACGAAGTTGTCACACATTCTATAGGGGAGGGATAGATGAAATGGAGATTAGCATCTGCCATCTGGCGTCTTGCACGATAAAAAAGTGTCACCAGAACTTAAAGGCAAGTTTTATAGAACAGTGTTTAGACTGGTCATGTTGTATGGGACAGAGTATTGGACAGTCAAGAATTCTCATATCTAGAAGATGAAAGTAGTAGAAATGAGGATGATGAGGTGGATGTGCGGGCATACTAGGTTGGATAAGATTAGAAATGAAGATATTCAGGCTAAGGTGGGGTGGCGCTCATGGATGACAAAATGCGAAAAACGAGGATTAGATGGTTCGGGTACGTGCGGAGGAGAAGCTTTGATTCCCCGTTAAGAGGTGCGAGCGGTTAGCCTTATTAGGTATGAGAAGAGGTAGAGAGCGACCTAAGAAATGTTGGGGAGAGGTGATCGGGCAGGACATGACGCAATTCCAACTCACCGAGGACATGACCTTAGATAGGAAGGTTAGGAGAGCGAGCATTATTGTCGTAGGTTAGTAGGTAGTTGAGCGTTTTTCTTCCCTGTTGAGGGTGTTAGGCTAGTTTGTAGTGTCTTGCCTTAGTTTGTTAGTGGTACTTGTTGTGTTCGTACTGTTTTTCTGCTCCGGTTGCCTAGTACCTTTCCATTGTTCTGATTATCGATATTGTCTTTTCCATTTATTTTTCTGATTCTTAGGTTGCTGGCACTGTCTTCCTGACGTATGTTGTTGTTATTATTTCATTGCCTCTTTTTCATCTCCTTGTGTCGAGTTTCTTTCAAAAACAACCGCTCTACCCCGGGCTAGGGTAAGGTTTGTGTACATACTTCCCTTCCCAGACCCTACACGTGAAATTATACTGAATTATTGTTGTTGTTGTTGACATTCATTAATAACAAGTATTCGCCCTTAATCTATTTTTAACAAGGTTTATGAGAAGTTCCATAATTTCTGTATTACATGTAGGTTCGTCTATTATGATCATCGATGAGCCGACACAAAGAAAAAACTATACTTTTGTTGCGTTTTTGTGGTGAAAGTAAACAAGAGATATACACTTTAAAAATTAAAATCTTATCGGTATTTACTGAAAATCTGAATAACAATTCACTTACATATAAAATCAGTATCTCTTATCTTTATTGTATTTCGGTCTTAAAAGTAAATGGGAAATATATACTTTAAAATAAAAAGTTTATCGACATCTACTATAAATTTGAATAGCAATTCACTTACAAATAAGACCAATATTTCTTACCTTTGTTGAGTTTATGTTTTAAAAGTAAACAGGAAATATACACTTCAAAATTAAAATTTTATCGAAATCTACTATAAATTTGAATAATGATTCACTTATAGATAATACTAGTATCTCTTACCTTTGTGATGTTTTTGTCTCAAAAGTAAACAGAAAATATACACTTTAAAGTCAAAATTTTATCGGAATTTACTACAAATTTGAATAACGATTCACTTACAGATAAGGCCAGTATCTCATACATTTCTAGTGTTTTTGTCTCAAAGTAAACAGGAAAATATACTTTGAAATCAAAATTTTATCGAAATCTACTATAAATTTGAATAACAATTCACTTTTAGATAAGACCATTATCTCTTATATTTGTTGCGTTTCGGTGTTAAAAGTAAACAAGTATATACTTTAAAACCAAAATTCTATCGAAATCTACTATAAATTTGAATAACAATTCACTTTTAGATAAGACCAATATCTATTTCATTTGTTGCGTTTCTGTCTTAAAAGTAAATATGTATATACTTTAAAACCAAAATTTTATCGAAAGCTACTATAAATTTGAGTAAAGATCCGCTTACGGATATGACCGGTATCTCTTACCTTTGTTGTGTTTCTCTCTGAAAAGTAAACAGGAAACAAACACTTAAAACTAAAATTTATCAGAATCTACTATAAATTTTGATAGCGATTCACTTATAGATAAGACTAGTATCTCTTACTTTTGTCGCTTTATAACGAAAATTATACACTTTAAAATCAAAATTTTATCGAAATACTATGATTTGAATAGCGATTCACTTAGAGATAAGACCAGTATTTCTTACCTTTGTCGCGTTTCTATCTTAACAGTAAACGGGAAATATACACTTTAAAATAAAAACTTAATCAAAATTTGCTATAAATTTGAATAAATATTCACATACAGATAAGTTCAATATCTCTTACCTTTGTCGCATTTATGTCTTAAAAGTAAACGGGAAATATACACTTTAAAATCAAAATTTTATCGGAATCTACTATAAATTTGAATAGCAATTCATTTAGCGATAAGACTAGGACTTTTTATGTAACTAGTCTTTGAACACGTGTGTTGCACGTGTATTTCAAGTTATTTTTTATAAGATACTGAATAATCACACGAGATTATTGAAACATGTTTTTGTGGAAGTATAGAGAAGGTAAGAAATAATTGTCACCATAGGCAATCTCTTTGATAAGTTACTTTTTTTTTATGTAAAATTGTAATTATAAAACTTATCATATTCAGTATGTTCGAGTAGTATATCCAGTACCGTATAAAACATCCAATAAGGACGTAGCAAACACTTCCTCAATCTTTCTTCCTCCTAGTTCAAAAAAAGAAGAAGACTATATTCATGAGCGAGACATGAGAGATAAACATTCAACATTGATAAATATTGATCATTATTTCAAATGCATCACGAAATTGATAAAGCCCATGAGTGTAGGAAATAAAGTAAATTAAACATTTACAAACATGAATAGATAATATACCATAAAAGTATTTTACATTTAATTCTCACTTACCAATATCACAAGTACAATGAAAAGCTGACAATTCTGAACATATGAAAGAGCAGAATTTAAGGGAATCAAACTAAAAAAAAAAAACATTAAAACAAGTTGTCACATACAAAACTCAATATTTCTCTAAGCCAATCACTACTATAATCTAATAAAAATTATTTGGGTGAAAGAAGCAATGTGACAATCAAAAAAAGTTATTAGAGAGAATTGGATTGTGGAAGTTGAAAAGCTGAAAGTTTTGGATTTAAAATTTTGAAACGTGCTTTTCCTATTTATCATGCAATTAAAGTAATAATAAAATAGTATCTTTGTTTGTCCTTACTTACTATGAGTTGCAATTAAAACTTTAAATCTTTTGTCTTTCTTTTTCTATCTCTTTCTTCGTCGAAGGAGTATGAAAAGTTTGAGTAGTAAATATTGAGACATTTAAATGCCTTCATAATATGAAATATGAAGAGTAGAGTAATTGTAATAATTGAGATATTTATCCCTATACTAAGACCTCATTTGTTTTTTTTTAAAGATTAAGACGTCTGAATCTAAATATACATCTGAATATCATGACGTGTATTAAGATTAAGATATTTGAATCTGAATATACATCTGAATATATTAAGATGTGTATTAAAATCAGAATAGAAATAATTAAGACTGTTTGATTTTTAACATCTGAATGTATAAAATATTATTTAAAAATTAATAAACATAAAATTCAAATGAAATAACTAATCTTATGTTCTATCAATAAAATATATAGTTTTTTAAAATATGATAGTTGTTGGTGGTGATGGCTAACGGGTGAATGTCGACTAGAGACGGTGGTTGGTGGTAGTTTTTGTTGATGATGGTGATTCATGCAAGCTAGTAGCTAGTAGTGATTGATAGTGGTGGCGATCATGATTGAGGATGGTGGTGGTGGTTGATGATAGTTAATAATGGCGGGTGATGGTAGTAGTTGTGACTGAGGAAGATGATGGATGGATAGTAGTAGGTTATAATGATGGGCAGTGCCGACTATGGTTGTTAATAGTGATGGGGTGATCAGTTGTGGTTGTTGTGTGGTAGTTGAGGTGGAGGAGTATTGATTGTGTGAGAATGATGATGGTCGGAGTGGTGGGGATAGTGAGTGGTGATGGTCGATAATGGTGGCGGCTATGATTGAGGATGATGGTGGCGTAGTGGTAGTGGAGGTGGTGGTGGTGGGGTAGTGGTGGTGGTTGAGTATGGTGGTGATGGCGGCATGGTGGTAGTTGATAATGATAGGAGGTGGCGGCAGTTAATAATAAATATGTGATAGCATCTTAATGAAATTTAGTCTCTGTTATAGATCTTAATCATATAGACCTATTCAGACTCATTAAGAGATTGTGAAGTAAAAAAAAAAACAAGCACACTTAATGATTAAGATCTGAATAATTAAGATTCAGACTTTAAAAACAAACGCACTTAATGTCTGAGATCCGAATGATTAAGATTCAGACCTCCATTAAGTGCAAACAAATGAGGCCTAAGGCCCTGTTTGTCCATAAATCTTTTTAAAAAAAATGTATTTATCTATAAAATTTGACACGAAAATGAGTTTTTCAAAAGACCACTTTTTCAAAAATTTTAATTGTTTTCCCATAAGTGAAGTGTATGTCCAAACATAATTTCAAATTCTAAATAGTATTTTTCAACTTAACTTCAAATACTACTTTTTATAAAAAAAATTATAATTCTTATGTCCAAACGCTTATTAAGTCTTTTACAATAATTTCTTTTAATTGTTTTCTCACAAGTGAAAAAGTAAAAAACGGATAAAATTTAGAATGAAGAGAAGTAAAAGCTGACCATATGAAGGGGTGTTAACTTTTTCTCCTTCCAATTAATTTTCTTAATTATTTTTATTAGAATGAATATACACGTTTATACAAAATACTTTCAAACTAATATTTGATTGAAGGGTAAAGTGGTCACTTAATTTTTAATGGATAAATTTGTAAATTAACTTTTCACTTAGAGTGTTCGAACTTTTAGTATAGCATGATATGATATGATGATATTGATCGACATGTCATCTCTTTCCGTTTATAATGCAATTTTGTTGCATCCTAAATATTATTTTTTCCATGAAATTGAGTGAATTAGAGGTTAGAGCTTATATGTGTATATATATGTGTGTATATATATATATATATATATATATATATACACACACTTTACCCATCGATCTTGTCCCTAAATCTCTCTTACACACCTCTTAAACACGGAAATAATATTACACACCAAAACTTTTAAAGGTGTATCAATTGCACACCACTTTGGTGTTTGACCACATATGCTTAAAGATTGCTCTTACACGAAAACCCTCTTCTCATCTTCCCAAAGAAAAGAAAAAAAATACAGAAAAGAACCCCCCCCCCCCTTCCCCTTCCTCATCTTCCCAATCCCATCATCTTCTCCACTACCATCATACTACCACCAACCCTTCCACCACAAGAACCTTCTTTCCTAACCGTAGATTCAATTCTTTGCTGATTTTTAACAAGTTTTAATAATATCCATCACAAATCCTTATACAAATTTCAAATTCAAGCTCAAACCCAAAGCCTCAAATTTGTTAATGGTGTTTTTAAAATTTTATCAAAATTAATTACCTAAGTAAAATTTTACTCAACATAATCATGAATTCAAACTAACTTTCTAGGTCATGGAACACCAAAATCAATAAGACCCGATTAAATTTTCAAGTTTTTTCAAAAAGTCAATAATGGTGATTTTTACAAGACCCAATAGCTTCTATATTTTTTTTTCTTCTCCTTAGTCATGCGGGTTGGAGAGACGAAACATGAGGGGTAGAAAAAACTAGGATGGGAGTTGGGGAATAAGACGAAACGGGAGAGTGGGGGAGGGGAGGGAGAGGAAACGTTGGAGTTGGGAAAGTAGACATGAGTTATATTTTTTTCTTTAATTTGAAAAGGAACTAGTTAAAAAAAAGGAAAAATCGAAAAAAAAAACTTAATTTCAGGTGAATTTTTAGTTTTCACGTGCCTCTTTTATGTGTAATATACGCATGTCACATGTGGCAAAAGAGGTGTGTAATTGACACACTTTTAAATTTTAGTGTGTAATACTATTCTCATATTTAATAAGTGTGTAAGAGGAATTTGAGTACAAGGTCGATGGGTAAAGTATATATATATGTATATATATATATATCATCACATACACATATCAGCACTAACAACTAATTAACTCAATTTCATGGAAAATGTTTTCCCTATCAAGAGAAGAGAAAATATTTTCCAAAACTCTTCTCAACCTTTCTCACCTTATTCCCCATCCCCACCAACCCACCCCCACACCCCACCCTCACACGCCCAAC
>ML334935.1:0-58582 GCA_005239505.1 Nicotiana paniculata
TTAATGCGCATAAAATGTAAGGTATATCCCATGTTAAACTATGCAATTTAGTCTCGCATCATCTACCAAATAGGAGTTGGCACCGGTCAAGGATCAGCTCGGGGTGATGAAGGATAAGGCTGACACGTGGTCTAGGCTGAATGATGAACTCTGAGCACAATTGGGTTTATCCGTTTCGGAAGGGAACGACCTCGGGCGGGAGTATACCACGTTGAAGTCCAAGTTAGAGGAAGCTTTGGTCGATTCATTCGAGGTCGAGGAGATGCTGGCCCAATACAAAAATGATGTGGGAATAGCTGAGGCCCGCTTGATAATAAAGGCCGAGTACATAAAGTGGCTATCTCGTAGGGAGACCCTTGAGGAGATTCACGCCCGGGGTTCGATCTATCGGCCAAGATCGAAGAGGCTCGAGGCCGAGGCTAAAGAGATATATGAGCCCGAGGGTTACAATACTGAATCAGGCTCCAGTGAAGACTAGGCGAAGATGCCTTAGTTTATTTTTTGTTTTATTTTGTACACATTTTTTTATTTTGAGGCCGTTTTATCACCTTAGTAAATATTTTTGTAATATATATAAAAATCTCCCTTCGGCCATAATGTGTCTTTTACTTTTCATTATTTATTTGCAACTCCTTATTTGAAGAATGCCTTACATAAAATTGGACATAATCTAGAGTGCTCGTTCCCCCGAAGCCCGGATGAGGCATGGTTTCAATAATAACTCTAAGTTGCTTAGGCTTCAAAATATCCGATGAAAAATAAAGACACTAAGATACTTGAATTTTTCAATCGTACACGATGGTGTTTTGCCGAGGGCGACATTTTAATAGGTTTTAATCATATGTAAAGACCTTACTCTATGAGTACAGACTTGGACGTCTCCTAGCTGTTTTGAGTTGGTCATAGCCTTTCATGTTCGGGCCCTGCCTAATAAGCTTGGTGCTTTCGGGATTCGATAGCCCGAGCTGTCCGATCTTATTATAGGACAACAATCCTTGACTTAGGAGGCCCGTTGGCTCTAGGATTTAGGATCTGTTATTTTTTCTAAGTAACTTAACGAATATATCTATGGTGCACATGCGACGTGATAAAATATAGGGGAAAATTTCTTTCATTACTTTGCATGTAGAGTACATAATCGGAGGCGCATAAGCTTTCTACCATGGAAAGAATGAGCTACACAGGTACGATTCATTTGGCCATTTGACCCTTACAAAAAATTCTAATAATCGAGCGTTGGCTTTTGATATCAATAAGAACACTTCCTAAGGATCCTGACTTAGGATGTAAGTCCCCCCCCCCCCCCCCCNTGAGGGCTCAAATTTTGTCGGTTCAGTATGGGTGGTCAGCAATTCCCGGCCTCAAGCCGGTTTTCAAAACTAAGGTATCATGTTTTATTGTTTCCTAATTAAAAAACTTGTCGTAAAACCCACTTTGGAAAAAACTGGTCCAAAGGAAAAAGAGTAGAATAACTGCTTTCAGACCTAATTGTCAAATTTACCCTTGACTGAAAACCTGCATAAGTTAGTCCAAAGCATAACAAAATTTCAAAAGAAATTGTGTTCGTACCTTATCAGTAGTACCACTTTAAGTGTTCTACGTTCCATTTGTTCGATAGTTGCACATCGTTCCCTGACTCGAGCTTATATGAACCTTTCCCTGTTATTCCGGCAACTCTATATGGACCTTGCTAGTTTGAGCCTAGTTTTCCGTCATTTGGGTTGTTGGTGTGTAGCGTAACTTTCCTTAGTACCAAGTCCCGGACTTTGAAATGTCGAAGGTTAGCCCTTCGATTGTAGTACCTCCCCATTCGCTGCTTTTGGGAAGCTCATCAGACCAGGAAGGCTTCTCACCTTACGTCCAATAAGTCCAAACTCATGGCCATGCCTCGCTGTTTAATGTCTTAGTAGCATACTGGAACCTTAGGCTTGGTTCCCCCACCTCGATCAGGATTACAGCTTCTGCGTCGTAGACTAAAGAGAACAGGTTCACACTGGTATTTGACTTCGAAGTCGTTCGATATGCCCACAAGATTTTGGGCAAGATTTCTTTCCACTTCCCCTTCGAATCGGTCAATCTCTTCTTCAAGTTTTGGAGTATAGTTTTGTTTGTTTCAGATACCTAGTCTTTAATGAATGCGTGTTTCTTCTCGGACTGTGGCATTCTCTTCTGTTTGACTGGATGGAACTTTGGATCCAAGCTCAATTTGTGAGTTTCTATCTCCAGTGGGATCCCTGTCATGTCGAGATGGGACCAGGCAAAACAATAGGTATTAGCTTTAAGAAAATCAATAAGTTTTCTCCTAAGCTCGGGAGTTAGTCCCGTCCCCATGTGTACCCTTCGGTCCGGTGGGTGCCTGATCAATATAACTTGCTCCAATTTCTCTATTGTCGACTTAGTGGCATCGGTGTCATCGGGTGCTATAAAATATCTCGGAGTACCTTAATCATCCTCTTCGTCCTCCACGTGCTCCTCCTATTTTTCCAGCCTGGTTGAGGTCGGGATCATTGATTTCTATTTGTTTTCCTTTTCTTTGGCCAGTACCTGCTTTTTGATGTAAAAATGCAGGCACCGGGATTGCTTCATTGACAGTGAACATTTCCTTTGCAGCCAGCAGTTCCCCGTAGACAGTTCTGACTCCTTCTAGAGTGGGAAATTTCAGCGCCTGATGTAAGGTTAAAGGCACCACTCTCATGTTGTGAACCCATGGCCTTAGGCATTATACCTAATATCCCCCTCGATCACGTAGAACTTTATTTCTTGGGTGGTCGCGGCAGTGTTTACCGGTAAAAGTATCTCACCCTTCGTTGTCTCATACGCCATGTTGAATCCGTTCAATACCCGGACTGCCAGCACGATTTGGTCCAACAATCCCTGTTGTTCTACGATCCTCAATCGGATGATATTGGTCGAGCTATCTGGATCAATCAACACACATTTAACCCGAGATTTATTGATACGTACGGATATTACCAGTGTATCGTTGTGAGGCTGGATGATGCTCTCGGCATCTTCGCCACTGAACGAAATGGCCCCTTTCGAGACATAATCCCCGGTGCATTTTTTCCTCGTGATAGAAACTTTGTTGTGTTTTATCATTTGCCGTTGGGGGACATCCAATCCCCCAATGATCATGTTGATCACGTGCCGGGACTCCTTCTTTTTGACCTGTTTGTTGGCGTCCTTATTTCTAAGGTGATCTTTGGCCCGTTCGCTTAGGAATTCTTGAAGGTGCCCATTGTTGAATAATCAAGATACTTATTCTCTTAGTTGTCTACAATCTTCGGTCCTATGACCGTGAGTACCGTGGTATTTACACACCAAGCTATGATTCCTCTGGGTGGGATCAGACTGCAGTGGTCTAGGCCACTTTGTCTCTTTGATGCGCCCTATAGCAGACTCTATACTTGCAACATCCACGTTGAAATTGTATTTTGATAATCTCGGCGCTTCCCTACCCCCGAGAGACCTGTCAAAACCGCTTTTGCTCATCAGGCCTTGGCTGCTCGGTCCTTAATCATTTCTCTTATCGTTCCTTGTCGGGTGGCACCCGGATCTGTTTCCCCTTCGATTCGCACTGTACGGCTGGTATGGCTTCTTTAAGCATACCAGTTCTGCATTCTTCTTCAGACCCATCATTTTGAGGAAACCTTTGCCTGTGCAGTTTTCAGGCATTAGCAACCCTGGGGTTTCCCATACTAGGCTAGCCAATCCTTCCATTTCATCCAGCAAAGGTGTCATTTCAATGTCCCCAAAGCGTAACACGGACCTTTCACAATCCCAGAACAGGGTAGCAGCCTCTATTAATATGTTGTTAGGATGGATTTCTAGGAGAGATGGTAGATTGCCCAAGTATTTCCTGACGAAAGTTTTGTCGCTAGAATGTAAATCTTCCCACCAACTTAGCAATCTTGGAGGAATATTGGAGACCATACCGAATCTGGGGACTTCGCGCCTCATTTTTCTGCAACGCAAACAAGGTTAGGCCCTTACCCCCACCAGACTCGACTATTTAACACCAACAATTAGCATAATCATTTAATTCTTCAAATAAATACACAGAACGTGATGATGTCCGTTTGGGTTTAGGGAAACCCAGTGGACTTTTGGATAAGGCAATCTTAAGAGCTATCGTGCAGATCACACTTTAGCTTGGCTAGGTTTGACCATGATGCATGAAACAACATAACGGAGTAAGGTTTCTATGGGGTTTTAGACTGGTACCCTCGAGCGGACAACGCAAGGGGGAAAGGCACGGAACCATCGACTGCACCGCTGATCGACTAGTTTTACCGCAAATAAGCCTTTCTGAATTTAGGGGGTAATAATATAGGAAGAGCGTAACCACTCATCAAGCGTTGCTATTGTATTTTTTTTGGCACGAGTGGAGTATGAATGTTGAGCATGATTATGCAATAAATAAGCATTAAAGACAAGTCGTCATGTATTTGCACGTTATGAAAGCAGTAAATACAGCAATTTACAATTTAAAAGCAGTTACAAAGGAAGGAAACAGAGAGAGCATGTCAGTTACTTTTGAAGAAAAATAAATGCTTAAAGAAACAGACAAGTAATTGCACATAAAGGAAATGGGAAGAGGTACAAATTCACAAAGCAATTTGAAAATGGTAAAAGCCTGAAAGTCCCCAGCAGAGTCGCCATGCTGTCGCGCCCCCTCTTTCCTCGCGGAGATCGGGTTTATGACATTCGATTGGGACAACTCTTTCCTTTTGGGAAAGGGGTTTGTGTTTTTGAGAGTCGCCACCTAACAATTTTTAAAGGTGCGTTAGGACATCAAAGAGGTTCATTTACAATTACGTTGTTAACCAGAGATAGGGTAAGGGCTTGAAATTATCCTAAGGGGAAGGTGTTAGGAACCCCTCAGGATCCACAAGTGTGGTTCCCAGCCAAACAGTTTTTGTGAATTTGTATGACTTAGCAAGCAAGGGGATTTAAGTCTTAAACATGCAGATGTTTGAAAGAAATAGTAAAGAAGGTTAGATTTTGAAAGGATTACGATCTAAACATATAAAGGGTATCCTAGGTTTATAATAATATGGATCACTACAGTACAATACACGGTAATCACTCCTCAAAGAGGGGCTATACGTGGTATTAGCGCACCAGTCATCATATCCATATCTACCCTTTCCCACCCCGTAAAGGTAATTAGAGCGAGTGTTGGGCTCGACCTCTATTGCATGTTGTTACCCTCCCCTTCCTATCAGTCCCGGAGGAATTTAGGACTTCTATCCTATAAGCGAGTTGCTAGGCAGACCCTCAGGTTTAAAGGCAAAACACTAAGCGACAAACAAGAAACATATAGGACTGCAATAAAGGGGGTAAACATACAAACAGGAAAAGGCTCAAGTGCCTCCACACATAGTACACATAAATAACATGACTCATACACAGTTAAGGTCCAGATTCAGGTTCAGATCCTAAGCATGGTATCTGAGTGATAACACAAAGACAGATTTACTGCATAACTCAGAGAGGAAGTCTTAATCAGGCTTGCCTATTGGGTTTTAAACATGCTGACAGTTGAACACTAATCACAAAGGACAGTTCTGGTTTTATTTCTTTAATTGATTTCCTAAGGCTTGGCTAGGTGTAAAATAACATGCAACAGTAGTTAGACTAAGTGTTGTTAAGAGAGTATGAATGAAATCCTAAAACATGGTATCTAATGCACAGGTAGGGATGCAGAATGATGCATATGCAGAGTTCTAAGAAGGATTTCTAAATACTCACAGCATTATGCGTGATTTAAGAATATGCAAGAGTACAGTTTGTTAGTGTTATCTTAGGGACATGATTTCTAAGTGTACATGGCAGCGTAGAGCATGATTGTAAAGTACTGTTCACAGCCTTCCATACAAATCCAGCTGTGTCAGAGTTCCCTAAGGATCTCAAGGGATCCTGGGCAGTGCTCCCACCCACATTTTTAACGCATGATTTTCTAAGTGATATGATAGTGAAATGGACATGCTGAAAACAGTAAGTGTAAGTCCTAGGGAACATGATCTCCAATGCATGAAATGAGTCCTAAGCATAGTTTCTATTGCGCAAGTAGGAATATAAACCTAATAACATGCTTTCTACCCCTTTTAATAGCTAAAGCATGCATAGTCACCCCTTCCCTTTCCACTATCCATCCCCCAAAGAGTTGTTTACAACAATTATTACAGGCCATTTACATGAATTACATAACTGAATAATGAAAAGAAGAAGTTATACTATAGGGAGCCTACTGATATGCCCAGAATCTCCAGAATCCTCATTGCCATTAGTTCACAGCCTTCTATACAAATCCAGCTGTGTCAGAGTTCCCTAAGGATCTCAAGGGATCCTGGGCAGTGCTCCCACCCAGATTTTCATAACCAAATTGAGTAAGTGCAGTGTGGAATGGCCAGCCTTTGTTTGTCAAAGTTCATAGGGAGATCAAGGGTCCCAAATCAATGCTAACACTAAGGTGGAAGAACTTAAAGGTCTAGGAGTATAGTGAGAGTGCTTGACATAGTTTTGAAAGAGTTGGGTTGGAAAACAGTTTGAAAATGAGTAGTTTGAAATAAGTTTTGGAGAACAGAAGATTTTGCTTTTAGTGAAAACAGTTTGAAAGAAAGGGATTAGGACAATCAACAACTCGGAACCACATCAACATGCATAGTACATGGGAGCAGTCACAAACAGAGAATAAGGGATTGGGGACAAGTAGGCTGCTCATGAAGCAGGTTTGCATACAAGTTAATACCCGAGAAATACTAAAGTATCACAGAACTTTAACAAGCACAGAACAGTTTTCATAAAGATGTTCAAGCCAGAAACTTAACGGAGTCAGATTGAGGGATGAAAAAGAGGAAGTACATAACAAACAAAGTTACACACAGGTCCAGGGGAAAGGGTTACGACATATGTTCAGAATTACATGCAACTAAATGACACAAATACATGCTTATAGTGTGCTGGGGATCAGGGGTAAGGCAGAGTCCTAGTGAAACATATAAGAAGGCAGTAAAACATGTTGAAACTAAAGGGAAAAGGATATTCACATTGGTAAAATAACAAATTGGCATGCTAATTGCAAGATAGACAGCAGAACCACAAGTAAAAGCATAATAGAAACAAAAGGAATTGCAATATTAAAAGAGGCATGTTGTTTTTTATGCTTTAAGTTAAACTGAAAAACATACCAGTTAAATAAGAGAATAAGTGCAGAGTGAGGAGCAGTAGAGTGCAGAGCAGTAGAGTGTATAGCTTCTCAGTCTTGGCTTGCAGCCGACTGAGAATAGCAAGTAACCAGCAAGAATAACAAGAGAGAATATGTGTGTGTGTAAGAGAGTTCAGAACAGTATTTTTTTCGTTTGTGTTAGTGAAAGACTAGAGTTTTTGTAGATTTTCAAAACGAGTAGAAAATAAGGTAACAAGTACTAATTAATCATTCAATATTCAATTAGAATCAATCACAGACCTGGACTCCCTTTAATTAGGGAGTCCTAGTTCAAACGGTCATACTTGGTGTCACATAAGGAAAGAATCAATCATGAGATAAATAAGAGTAGTAAGGCATGTAGCATGTGATAAAGGCTAAATACATAATTTTACATAAGGATAATATATACTGATTATTTGACAGCAAGTTGAAACACATAAATAAGGTTGGATACCTTTTAATTTTAACAAATCAATCACAGGAATCGCGGATCGGACTAAAGTCACAGGGAATCAGTCCTAATTAAGGAAAGTATCACACAAATAAGGAAATAATTCGAAAATCAGTAAAGAGTTTTAAGGAAAATACACAAATCACATTTGTAAGGAAAATATCACAGTTTTACGGAAAATACACAGAACCAATAGAGAGTATTATGAAACAATCAATAAAAACGAATAATCAGACCTATTAAACGATAAATAGCACATGTTGAACAAAAATCATAGAACCCTAAGCAAGTAGTCAGAGGAACAGTAGAGATTCGGAAACCCTAACAAGAAATTAGAGCAGGAAGCACACAGAACATACATGAAAGTCCAGGAGGTTCATGAGAGACACGCAAAAAACATCACAAACAAACTCGAACTTCCAAATCGAACCCAGAAGTATTAGGGTTTCTTAACAAAATGAATCGAACAAAAAGAAAAGCTCAGGTGATGTTTAAATATGCTAAAAATCACAAAGTAATTGCTAATAATCAGAAAGAAATCGTTTTGCAAAAGGGTTTTGAAACCCTAGTCTGGAAAATGAGGAAATCGTTTGAAATCAAGAAATCTTTTGAGGAAAACATGTGAAAACATTAAAAGAGGCTTAGATCCGTCACAGATCTAAAAAGATCGGACAATTTAAAGCTAGGGTTTCCAGAGAAAACCCAAAAAGAGAAGAGGCTTAGATATTACCGGCGTTTGGGGCCAGAAAATGCAAGAACCTTACTCGAACGGCTATAGGAGGACGGAAAACAAGGCATGAGACCAGAGGTGGGAGTGGAACCACTCCAGGTTCTCTTAAGGGCCTCGAACGATGACACAAGTGCGAAAGGGGGGAGCCATAAGGCTGGCAAGAGGTGAGACTTCCATGGTTTCCAGGGAGGAGGTGGTCGGAGAAGGGAGGAGATAGGTTTAGTAGACGAAGGGTTTAGAGAGAGAGGGTAGAGAATTGAGACGGCTGAGAGAGACGGGGGGGGGGGANAGAGACGGAGGGGGGTAGTCGTTTAGGGTTAAAGTAGGTAAGGGTCGTTTTGGACCGTTGATCAAATTTGATCAACAGTTGAGATTGAGTCCGGATTGGGCTGGGTAATGTAGGAATTGGTCTTGGGGTCTGTTGGGTTATTTAAATGGGTAGGGGTCCGGATTTAATTAGGCTAGAATTAAAATAAAAGTGGGTAATTGTTAAATACCCATAAAAAAAAGATAAATAATTTATAAAAATAGTTAAAAATTATAATAAATGAAATTTATGCTTAGTAAATTAAATTGAAATGATTACGAGTATTTAAAAATTCAAATGACTACTTGCTGAGTAAAAATGGCGTAAAACATATAATTAGACCATAATTGCAAAGGTATTGCAATTATAGCCAAATAGTGCCAATTTGGCTTATTGTAAAATAATTTGGTCTTAATAGGACCCTAAATAATAAATTAAATCAATAAATTCTTTTGAAATTTTTTGTAGTGCAATTTTGTAATTAATTATCAAAAATAAAATGTTGGATAAATTAAAAATAAATTAATAAAATATAGGAAAATTATAGAAAAATACCAATTGCTATGAAAGCATGAATTTGAAGGTATATATGCCAATTAAAAATATTTTGAGGAAAAATTGGGCATCAACAATATGCATCGAGGACTATGCATGACTTAAGTGTGGGGTGGAAAGAATACTGCTTGTGGGGTTGTTGTATAATTTGTATAAATGTGTTTTATTTTTATTTTTTTGTTTGTGTTTATTAGTTTTGTTTAGGTAGTTTTTTTTATGTTAGTAGTTATTAGCTTTGTTAGTTTTAGTTAGGTGTTTAAAGAAAAAGAAAAAAAATATAGAAAAAGTTCGGACTTTTCCCGACGATGGATCTGTTGGACAATTTTCTTGAGGGATAAAGTCCGATTTAAAAATTCCAAAAAGATTTTTTTAATTTTTTAGGATAGTTAGGTAGTATCCCTTGGTTTTTCTTTGGGCATCATTTCTTTTCCAAGGGTGTAGCTCGAACCGGGTACTTTAATCATTTTCTTAGGAGTAGTTAGGAAGAAATTGGGAAAATTTGAGATACCCATCGACATGGTTGGTGTTGGCATATTAGGTTATGAAATAAATTTTGTTTCCCTTGTATTTTACTTGACATGTGAAGCATAAGTAAAGATAAATAGCCTATTTTGTTACGCCTTAGCTCAGTTGTTTGACTTGTATGCCACATAGTGTAATATTGCTTAATTTTCTCAGTTATGGGTGCTTGCTTGACTTGAGAGTTGAACAAAACCGCCGTGATTGAGTCATGTGCAATGTGTGTGTGAGGCTTAGTGATCTTCTAGAACTTGCCCCGTATGTTAATTGAAGCGAAATTGTAGGTTATGCTAGTCGAGGAGATGACGTAGGCATTTTCTTGCTTGATCATGGATGTGCTTGTCGCACAAAAATAAAATTTTCCGTCGCTAGCCCCTTTGAGCCTATAGACCTTTTCTTTGGCACCCACATTACAAGTCGTACCCCTATTTTGTTCTTAATTTGAGATTTTTGCACCTTTACCTCCTAAGGAACTTAGTCGCTAAAAGAAGTAAGGTGAGATATTGGGGAATAGTTTTTGAGTGGAGCAATGGAAAGGCCTGCTGGTGCACAAAATTAAAATCAAAAGCCACTAGCCAATGAACTTTCATGTATGGAGTGTGTGTAGAAAAAAATATTGTTGTAAAAGAAAGAAGAGAAAAATTATAGTGAAAGTATGTAGAAAAACATACACACCTCCACTTCCTATTAATTTGTGCTAGTGGAAGTATAGAAATGCTTAATTGAAAAAGAGTTATGTTGTATATGGGTTGTGGCAAGTGAATTGGTTGAGAATAATATGTGTTTGAATTGTGAATGTAGTGTATTAAAGTTCTTAGGAGGGTTAGTCACTATTCCTAAATATATCCTATCCGTCCCTTAGCCTACATTACAACCTTAAAAGTCCTAATTGATCCTAAATTTGGCTAGCTTAAATTAGTAGAGATCTACGCTATGGTACGATCACGGGATGCATATGAATTCTTTGTGAGAGTGAGTGAATTTGTTCAATTGTGTGATATCCTTAAATTATGTTCAAATGCATACTTGAATGGGTGGACTAGTTATATTCACTCTTTTGTTTGTTGGTGAGGGCACATGATCTCATGAACGATTGGTAATGTTATAACTTTTCTTGTTGGGTAAGTGCGTGAATTGAGAGGGCTTAATGGTTACAAGTTGACTCTTGAGGTTGGGTGGTTGAAAATAGGTTATTGGATTGATTGGATTAAATTGTTATACTTTGGCATGTTTAAAAGGGGAAGAATGTGAATTTTTGTATGTTCATACTTGATTGCCGTTATTGATCATAGTAAAAAAGGGGTAAAGTATGTGATTTAAAAGTAAAATTCTCCTTGATAATGAACTTTGTACGTGTTGAAGGGTAGTAGGTTGTCCCATTGCTCGAGGACGAGCAAAAGCCTAAGTGTGGGGTGTTGATGCGTAGCCTAAAGTATAGATATTTTTATATATATCGCCCCATATTTTACTTGTGTTCATGAATTTTAGATGTTAAATGTGATGATTTATACTAATTTGAAGTGTTTTTATGTTTAGGAACGATCTGGGAGCAATTGGGGGCGAAACGTGCAAAATGAGAGCCAAAACGAACAAAACCGGGCAAGTGAGCATTTGGGTGCCACAGGTAGCGCCTTGAGCCACCTGTGGCGCTGGAGGCAATGAGGTTTTAGGAGGCAACACCCTGGTGGTCTCCTGGCGCTATCCAGGGCGCCGATGGCGGGATTTTTCCTATTTAGCCCGGGACATGGTTTATTCGGAACTAGACCTACCCAACACGTATAAAAGCAAGACTAAACATATTTTTGAGAGGGTTGACGCCACTTTGGAGGAAAAACACACACGGGATCATTAGGAACCGGAGAATTCTCAGTTTTCTTCATCTTATTCTAGTAATTTCAATTTATGCAACACTTATGCAATTGTTTGATTATTTCATGAGTGGCTAAATACCCATTGTTCTGGGGTTGTGATTTAGCCATGAATATTGTTGTTTGAAATTAACTTGACATTGATTATAATTCACCGATATATGATTGTTTCTTCAATTCTGTGTTTAATTGCTTAATTGTCTGGCCAACAGTTAGGTTCTATTTACTATTTATGCTATGCTTGGGAAAGCCGTGTATAGATTAGAGAAGAATTAAAGAGAGCGCGATCTTAACCCTTCAAGGGAGCGGATTTGTGGTTAGTATATGAATATACCTAGTCACCATGCTTAATTAAATATCGTAATCTTAATGCGGTCTAATACATTAATATCACAGGAATATATGCGTTAATATATTGAGAATAGGCGAGTAGTACTTCGGGAGAAGGTTATGAGAGCAATTATCGATTAATTAACAACCATGAGTGAATTATATGAAAGGGAGATTTAATTGGAACACAATACGAATGGTGAATCGATCACAACCCTGGAATATTTGTCTTTATTGAATACACAACAATCAACTCGTTACTTGATAATTTAGTTATGACTTAGAATCGCAGTATAATATAATCACATTATTGGACTTTGATTTTAGCTGGGTTGAATAACAATTTTAGTGATTTAGTGAGTATTTTATACAAGTCTCTGTGGGTTGGACACTCAACTTATCATTACATTACTTGTACGACCACGTATACTTGCTTGTGCGTTTGGGAGCAACAAACGGTCTAACCACCGCTCTATAAAACTTACCTTTGAGTAGCGGTGAAACTTTCTTGTCACAGAGGACTCCAAATGCTAACCTCCATTTCATCCACCCCACCCTTATACGGTATGTGGCATCCTCGTCGATCTCCCCATCCCCCGGATAACCGACCTAAGGTACTTGAAACTGTCTCTCTTGGAAATGACCTGCAATCCAAGCCTCACGTCCATGCCCTCTTCCCTCGGCTCGACACTGAACTTGCACTCAAGATATTCCGTCTTCGTCCTGGTCAACTTGAAACACTTAGACTCAAGGGCCTATCTCCAAACCTCCAACCTCTCATTAACGCCACTCTGCGTCTCATCAATCAGAACAATGTCATCAGTGAATAACATACACCATGGGACCTCTCTTTGAACATGGTGTGTCAGTGTGTCCATTACCAGAGTAAATAAGAATGGCTGAGCGCAGATCCTTGGTGTAACCCCATAACGATCAGAAAATGCTCAGAGTCACCTCCCACTGTCCTAACCCGAGTCTTAGCTCCATCATACATGTCTTTAATCACCCTAATGTAAGAAATCGGTACACCTTTAGCCTCTAGGCATCTCCAAAGAACCTCTCTAGGAACCTTGTCATACGCTTTCTCCTGATCAATAAACACCATGTGCAGATCCTTCTTCCTATCCTTGTACTGTTCCACCAACCTCCTAATAAGGTGGATAGCTTCGGTAGTAGAATGATCGGGCATGAACCCAAACTAGTTGTCTGATTTCATGCCCGGTCGTTCTACTACGGAAGTTATCCACCTTATTAGGAGGTTGGTGGAACAATACAGGGATAGGGAGAAGGATCTGCACATGGTGTTTATTGATCTGGAGAAAGCGTATGACAAGGTTCCAAACATGTACAGATCGATGCACAGAAAATGTACGATCATAATGCAATAAAGTACAACAGTGTTAAAGCACAGATCGATTGAATTACCAAAAATTTCCTTTGGTCAGCAAGCGTCTCCTGCTCCTATATAGTGCTAGATGACTGGCGCCCGTGCATATCACGTGCATAAGCCATATATTGTTGTACCACAAATCCAAATTATTTTTGTACCAAAAAGTTTGACAGTAAAGATAATTTTCTTACTTGTTTCAATTGTTTAGCAAGATAGTGAAAAGGAAGAACACAATCAAGCTAATAGGATACTAACATAATAATGTTGAAATGCACATTCATGATAAAAGATTCTCCTTCAATTACTTGGTACAAGTATACATGTTTTCGCCATCGAGGGTTCGATTATTCTACGTGGACATGGTTCATTCGACCATTTGGTCTGATACATCAGTCTCCTGTCGAGGCCCTCTTTGGCATATTTTAATTTCTTCGAGGACGTGATCTCCCGGGGGGATGCCCCTCAGTATTTGAGGTTGATCGAAGAGAAGACTTGAATACTTGATGGGTTCTCCTTAGGTAGCATATGGATGTTGCCTCGTTAAAAACCTCGTCGGTAAAACCCATTTGGGATAAAATCCGATATGAGGGAAAAAGAGCGCAACACATGCTTTGAAACCTAAGGCCTTCGAGTTGGAGGGTGCTTCGATTCCTTTCAATCGAACACCTGCACACAGGTTAGTGTAAAATGTGAAGAAAAGAGCAAGAGGATTGTACCTTAATTGTGGTGGCGTTCAAGCCTCGATATGCTTCACGATCCTTTATTAGTTCGTCCGAGGACGCGGCACGATCCTTTATTAGTTCGTCCGAGGATGTAGTTTGTGATTGCTACTCGGCTATTTGCTTGTTCTTTGGCTCCTTCGATGTAGAAGGTGTCGGTGCCGGAACCACATCGTGCACTGTGAACATCTCTTTTGCTGCGTGCTGCTCTCCGTACATTGTTTTTACTCCATCCTTCGTAGGAAAATTCATCATTTGATGAAGGGTTGATGGAACCGCCCTCATACTATGAATCCATATCCTTCCAAGAAAAGCATTGTATCTTATGTCACCTTCGATGACAAGAAACTTGGTATCTTGAATTGTACCGGCCACGTTGACTGGGAGGATGATTTTTCCTTTCGCTATCTCACTCGCCATGTTGAATATGTTGAGGACTCAAGAGGGGGGCACAATATGGTCGAGCAATCCGAGTTGCTCTACCACCCTCGACCTAATTATGTTGGCCGAGCTACTTGGATCCATGAGCACACGCTAACCTGAAATTTATTCAATAAAAAAAGAAATTACCAGTGCGTCATTATAAGGTTGAGACAAGGTCTCGATGTCCCCTTCGCTGAATGAAAGAGCATCTTCAGGTATGTAGCTCTAAGTTCGCTTTTCCCTGGTGATGGATACTTTTGTTCCCTTGAAAATGGGTCCCGAGGGACGTCGACTCCTCCAATAATCATGTGGATGACGTGCTATGGTTCTTCTGTTTCATTTTTCCCGTTCGCCTCTCTTTCCCAAAATTGGGTTTTAGCTCGGTCGTTGAGGAACTCTCGAAGGTGCCCTTTGCTAATCAGTCGGGCTACCTCTTCTCGAAGCTGTCTGCAATCCTCAGTCCTATGACCGTGAGTGCCGTGATATTCACATATCAAGTTAGGGTTCCTTTGCGAAGGATTTGATAGTATGGGTCTTGGCCACCTTGTGTCTTTGATTTTACCTATGGCCGATACGATGTCTGAAACATCAATGTTGAAGTTGTACTCAGATAGTCGGGGTGCCTCTATCGGCCCTGTGTGCCTGTCAAACCCTGCTTTGCTCACGAGTCCCCGAGGATTCTGGCCACGATCCATCCTTTGATAACTTCGAGGTATGTTGCGCCTTGGGATATTTCTCCGATTTTCTATATACGGTTGATACCTTTCTTTGCTTGGCCTCGGCTCTCTCTCTGGAAACCTCGATTCCTTTGCTAAGAGCCTGCTGGGATACACCGAGCCCGAGGGGGCTTCCAATTGGTCATCCTCGACTTTGATCTTTGTCTGATACCTGTTGTGTACATCCGCCCAAACTACGGTGGGATACTCGATTAAGTTTTGCTTCAACTGCTTTGAAGCTATCGAGCTTCGTTCATTCAAGCCCTGAGCGAAGGCTTGCACTGCCAATCATCGGAGACCTGTGGTAATTCCATCCGTTTCAATTGGAAGCGGGATACGAACTCCCTTAACATCTCATTCTCTCTTTGTTTGATTTTGAAGACGTCAGATTTCCTCGTAGCGACCTTGATGGCACCAGCATGCGCCTTCACAAAAGAGTCTGCCATCATGGCAAACGAATCTATCGAGTTCGGGGGCAGGTTATGATACCACATCATGGCCTCTTTTGACAGCGTTTCTCCAAATTTATTCAATAAGACGGATTTAATCTCGTCATCTTTTAAGTCGTTCCCTTTCACAGCACAAGTGTAAGCAGTAATGTGCTCATTGGGGTCCGAGGTCCCATTGTTCTTCAAGAGATCGGGCATTCTGAATTTCTTCGGGATGGGCTTTGGAGCCGCACTTGATAGGAATGGCTTTTGCACGAACTTTTTTGAATCTACACCCTTCAGAATCGGGGGTGTGCCCGGGATCTGATCGACCCTCGAGTTATAGGTACCTTTTTGTCATTATCTTCTGTCTTCTTTTCGCCTGATTCAATCCTCTTTGTGAGGTCCTCGAACATCTTCATAATAACAGGGTCGGCTGCTGACCCGTTATTGCTCGACCTTTCTGGTGCCTGTTCGACTCGACGAGTCGTTTCCGGTGGTGCTGTGCTTGGAGTTTTTTTATGGCTTTGTAGCTGAGAAATAACCACTTGTTGTGCTTGCAACATCTCAAAAATGACATGAAGGCTAACTTCTCTTTCCCTTTGAGCAGGGGCTCTCTGTGCTTCATGTTGGTCTCCTTCGCGCACACTTCCATCTGTATGAGAGCTTAAATCAACATGTTGAGCGTTGCGTGAGCCTTCATCAACGGGTATTTGTACTGGTGCCCCTTCTGGGTTTTTCAGCGGTACACCGGCACCTGAAGCAGCAGCACTGTTCTCTCCATGATCCTCAGGACCGTTGTTTTCACGTGTATTCACTGAGTTAGACATTTTCTGACCTGAAATTGAAGATTCTTTGACAAAAAAAAGTGTAAAAAATAACTTGTGTTTTTAGAAAACCAGCACTAAAACAATCACTATTATTTTTAGCCCCACGGTGGGCGCCAAATTGTTTACCATGAAAATGGTAATTACAATTATATTTGATTTTGTGGTTCTAAAAATATGTGATCTATTTTAATACTAGTTGTTAGGCAATAGATGCTAAATATAAGTAAGGAAAGTGTGATAATAACAAAGGAAAGTAGTGATATGCAGACCGAGCTATTGAGAGACGGGGTCACGAGCTGGTCAAAACAGGGCCTCGAGGTCGAACTCGAGTGCTCGACAGAGGGCGGTCAATGAAGATATAACAGTATTGAGGGCCTCGAAGATGGCCTCTTTATGATTAACAATGAGCAATAAGTGAAGAACAATCAATGAACACGATGAATTGAAAGCAATAAATCAATGGAACAATTGTAGAGAAAGTTTGAGTTAAAGAGCAAAGAATGTTCTTGTTCTTGTATTGATTATCATCCATCCTACAAAATGACAAGGGTCTCCTTTATATAAGAGGGGGAATCCCAACATAATACATGTGTAATTATTACAAAGAAATGCAGCTGGTACAACTATTTAATGTCACGGTATAGACTTGTACTATTCTTGCGGACTTGGTCAGCTTTAACCACGTGCCTTTTGGGAATTTCCTGCTTTTCCATGATGGTCATCGATTTATACCGGCCCGAGGTCGAACGTGGAGAATCCTCGATATGCTTTCTCGATATCAAACCTCGAACTGTGCTTCGAGCGCTCTGAAGACGGGCTATAAAATGCCATAATGATCATAAAATCGGACTCTCCAATTTTAATCGTATTAAATTTTGAGTGAAAAAATATAGCGTCTTGCACAGCCTATTTGTTAGCTTTTTTAAGGGCTCAAAACCAATTTTTTTCTCTGTGAAAATATAGTGTCCGAACGAGCTCATGCGCACCTTGACTATTAGCTGCGACCTGCTTGGTGTGGATTCTTAGCACCTGAAACACAAGGAGCGACTTGTTTTTTTTTTATACCTTTTTTCTTCTGCGGATACTAGAACCTTCATACATAATCCTTGAGGCATTTTGCATAGTTTTCTTCCTGCAATCATTTTTTCTCTTCAAAACTCTATTGCTCTGGATTTGTTTCCAGAATCTTTTTTATATTTAACTGAATTCCGACTCAGCTTCTACAAATACAAGTGGAAGAGAACTTGTGCGGCACAGAAAAGGTAAACTTGTTTGGGGCACTAATTTGCTCAGTACTTTTGGCAAGATGCGGCTCATGATGCTATATTATTGCTCAGTACTTTCCGCAAGATGCGATTCATGACACTCCGTAATAGCAATTCAAGTAAGCTTCATATTAATTCAATAAACTCATCTACTACATGGATCTAAGGCACTGATTGAAAGATTTACAACGTAACATTCCGCACAATATATTTGTACAACAAAAAATGCTCTCTTTGTTACTGGACGAAAATTTTGGGCGACTTACATACTGCTTCAAGTTCCAGACAACAATAAAAATACTGCTTCAAGATTCGGATAACAGTTTCAAAACAAGCAACGAACAGGAAAGGACTAATCAATTCCCAAGCCGGAGTAAGGCTCAAAGCCGCCCTGACAAGTATAGACAGACAGAAGAGTGGCAAGGTTAGCTAAGACACATACTGAACATTCTCCTCAAGGATTGCTATAGACACTATTACCATTAAATCGTGAAACTAAATTACCTTCCTAGCTAATAGAAATATTTGATAGATGTTAAAACTGCATAATTTAAACAGGGAGTCCCCAAATCTAACTGGTGTTAGTATTCGCATGTAAAAGAAGTAAAATTGTACATGTTGTAAAAAGCTTTGAACTTTAAGGAGCTGAGTACTATTAGTGTTATTTAAGTTTCCTCAGTCGTTAAACCACTGCCTAAATCTCGTAAATCTATGGAGTTCCTAAGTTATTCCAGAAGCAATTAAAAAATCACATAAGAATCATAAAAGAGTGCAAGCTTAAATCAAGGTGTTGCAAGACTTATAGAACTTAACTAATGAAACAAATAGGTTTGATTTTTTCTCCATGTCATTTAACAATGCCATAATAGCTTTGCTCTTCTACTTGGTAAAAAATAAAAAAGAATGAAACTTAAACAAATCCAATGACATAACGCCATTATCCCGCAATTCAAAACAGGAAGGAAAAGGATAACTAATGGAACAGGACAGATCAGGGTTATCAAACCATTGTTTAACTAGTTCATCTTAAAAGAGAAGCTCAAACTTACTGCGCAGTCATCATGGACACGCCAAATCGTTTCGCCCAAGAGGTTTGCAACAGACAAGATGGTCAGCTGGGGAAAATAGTTTTGTTCTGCCACCGGAATGGTATTTGTGATAATTACCTCCTGAAACAGTCCACTCGACAACCTCTCAATCGCAGGAGGGCTGCAAAACATACGATTAAGATCCAGGCTTCAAATCCCAGCAAAGGCAACAAAAACAGTAGGCGTTTCTTCCCATTCGCCTAAACCTTGGCGGACAGAGTTACCAAGTACAGGTATCCGATGGAATAATCAAGGGACGCACACCACCCTTATCAAAAAAGATATCATGCAAAGTTCACCAACAAGTTGGGCAGCCTAGCATCTCGATATCCAAAGTCTTATCTTGAAGGACACAATGTAAACATTGCTCTAGTGCCCTAGTGATTTAATTACAATAGAAGGATTGGGATGGACATTCTTTTTCCCCCTTCCCCCTTTATTTTTGTGCCAAAAGATTTCCGTTACCAAATTGATGCAGTTCTGCCAATAGACCGACAAATTATTTTATTGGGATCCATCGTGTATATGTGTTCATCACCATTTACTGAAACAGGTGTGCTTAAGCAATTTCAGGCTAATAATGACAATATGGAAGGGAAAGTCTTTTCATTAAAATAAGCAAGCCCAAAATTGATGCAATGCTCCAGTTTTGGGTAAACCATAAGTACCTGAAAACCGCATGAGTGGTGCATGCATAAACTTCCCTAGCTCCTTCTTGATGTAAAAGGGCAGCTCCTTTTGCAATAGTACCTGAAAACAATTAAGCAGTGTCAACATCCAACTATATATATATATATATATATATATTAACAAGGAATAATCAGTTTTGACCAATAATAAACTAACCAACTCACCAATCATGCCAAAAAAAGAAATGGAAAGAAAAGAGAAAAAGGAACAGAACATGAGCATGAAATATGTCTCCCAGTCCCCGGTCAAAACAATGCCTAAGCAATTAATAGCGAGTAGTAATACATACAATAACAACAACAACAAAAAAAAAATAGTATGTGATATAGCACTTCACATAGAACAAAAGGGACGAAAATAATTTTGTAGTTTCTTGCTTTCATATTTGACCACTCGACTTGAAACAAAATTGAAAACCTCCGTATTGTAGAAAAGGAGGTGCAGATTCCTTTTTCACAAAACAAAAAAAAAAACAATAAGACCACTAAGGGAAAACAAAAAGTAAGTACTAACCAGCCGTATCAATCATGTCATCAACCATAACTGCCACTTTTCCCCTAACATCGCCAATCAAATTCATTACCTAAGGGCAGAAAAGCAACAAGTTAGTGCTCATCCAAAAAAAGCATAAACAGGTACATAGAGAGTTATGATATATGGAGGGACTGACACAAGTATTGATGATGTCATCTGCAAGAGGATTCTTGTACTTGGTCTAACATGTAAAGGTACGTTCACGGCAGTGATTTTGAGAGCGCGAAGCACAAAAAAGTGATAGGGTCCTGCTTCGCTTAAAGTGTGAAGCAAAGCGCTCGCTTCGTTGAAGTGAAGCGGAATTTTTAAAAGATCTTAAATGATCATTGCACAAATAAATAAAGTAACAAAATAAACACGAACCAAATTAGACCAATGGAATTTTGTCCACTATATTTAAAACTAATAAATAAGGGCCTCTGAATTCATCCCATCTTTTATGAATTTTCATTTTTCTTTGTTGATTAAAAACCTTATCATTAAATAAAATGCGCTTTATAGCAATATCACATATACATTTCAACCTCGAATTTTCAATTACGAAAAAAAATTAGAGAGTCCATTAGTTCATGAATTATGACAAAAGAATTATTTCTCCATATAGAAATCAAAACTGAATTATAGGAAAGAAAGAATAAAAAGAAAAAAAAGAAAAAAGGATAAAAAAAAAGAAGACATCCCCCCTTTTTGTTTTTGCAACTAGATTCTTTTCTTTCTACTTCTATTTTATTTCATTCCTATTCAACTCAACAAAATGATATCTATTAGCAAGTGAAGAGCTAATAATCTTCCATAAGACAAGTCTCTCTTTTGGTCATATATATTGGATGATACCACTTAAATTGCTTTTATTAATAAGTAAAAAAGAAAAAGGCATTAATCAATTTATAACTGATTTTCACATATAAACCAACGATTAGCAGAATAAATTGAAACTAATTTGGGCTTCTTTTTTATTATACAAACTGGAAAACAGAGGAAAAATAAGCAGTTGCAGCAATTAATCAATTGAAACTGAGGCAAAAGACGAGAATGTCCAATTGAATTCTGTGAAAAAAGGAAAAGAAGGATTACCAAATAAAACTAATTAACAAAGTGAAAAAGAAGAAGAAGAAGAAGAAAAAGAAGAAGCAGCAGCAATGAAGTAGCAGAGAACAAAGTCAGGAACCCTAGATGCAGAGAAGAAGCAGGGATGAAATTGCAGAGAACCTTTTTTTCCAAAAAAGTCCCCATCCTTCCCTTTTCTTCTAAATAAGTGGCCTTTTTCTGAAAAACCCTAACAAAGCGGTCCCTTCCTTGCTTCTCCCCTCTTCTCGCCTCTTCAACTGAAGCGAGCTCTTCATTTAAGCCGTCTCGCCTCAGCTCTTGAAAGCTCAACAGAGGTCGCCTCGCCTCGCTTCAAGCAAGGAAGCGAGCGCTTTTTATTAAGAAGTATAATGTTGAAGGAGGTGAGCTGACAAAATAGTAAAAGACATAGTAGGTGGCTTCTATGGTTGAACCATAGCCCAGGAATTCAATTCTAAAAAACTGGGAAGATGAACCTTTAATGCTTGTAAAGAGGAGTCATGTTGTACAAGAAGTTGAAAAGTGATGCTTAAGTTGCAGAGCCAAAGCAGTCGGAGTAAGAAGAGTCGACACTGAAAATTTCTTTTAAGGAAAGAAATAGAATCTTATTTCAACAGTATATAACCAATCATGCAATTAAGAGAAATAACAAAATTTATAAGTAAACATATGTACGCCCACAAAAGTATCATTGTAAGCAATACAAAGAAGTTAGCATATTGCCCAAATTACAAACAGATTTAGCATGTAGCCTGGCACTAGATTTTGAAGTGCATGTAATAACAATTTCACTGTAAAGCTAATATACAGTATTTGAAGAAATATAAAAAGTTTGTTCTTCACCAAAAAGCTGTTTAAAGCATCAAAATGAACTAACTCAAACCAACCCCACGTGCTCCTCTAGACCAGAAAAAAAAGGATAAAATAAGAGGATAAGAAGAAACATCAAATAAAATACTAGCAACCAGAATACCTCAGCAACATTGTGCCCATGACGCCTTTTATCCACGATAGCTAGAGGTGCATCAGATAACTTTTTGGCAAAAGCTCTTGCCCTTGCAACCCCACCAACATCCGGAGATACCACAACCAGATCATCAGAGCAGATAGTCTTGCTGGCAAGGTAATCAAGTATGACAGGCTATACATGCAGACACAAAAGAAAGAAGGCAGATAAGCATATGAATGAATACAATTTTTCCAATTTTCTAGCGGAAGGAAAGCCTTTCTCATTCTAAAAAATCATGCCTAATACTGATGCTAAAGATGCTAAAGTTAATATTGTGGCTATTGACAAGTTACCTGGCCATGTACATGATCCACTGGAATATCAAAGTAACCCATTGACTGGCCAGAATGAAGATCACAAGCAAGAACTCGATCTGCACCAGCTTCTGTAATCAGGTTTGCTACAAGTTTGGCAGCAATTGATTCACGACCTTGAGTCTGCAAAAGGATTGGGCATTTGACTGAACTAGACTAGCTAAGAACTAAGGTTTATCTCTATTAATACTGACCACACCAAAACTCAAGTACCCCTCACCCAATCAATCCAGAACAGGCAAATGTTTGAAAAAATGAGGACATGCATATATTTTTATATTTTTTTTATAAGTAATTAAAGATATTATAAATTTATGCACTAAGCTAGTACATCAGGCATAATTACAGGTTGTGCAAACAATCTATTGTATCTAGCATTCCATCTACATCATGTTCAATTACCAGATTGCACCAAAAAGCTAGCAAAAAATAAATCTCTGTTTAAGGCTGTGAATGTTTCTAGTTGTGCCGTCAAAAATTCTATTGTTTCTTTCAAGCCAGACAGTCCACCAAATGGCCTGCGGTATGGTATTCCAAGTTCTTAGAGATTTCTTACTAATCCCCTCTCTGCTCCAACCTTGCAAGAGCTCAACAATTGATTTCGGCATCGTCCAACTCGTGCCCAGAATTACCAGAAACATGCATATTCCACAGCTGCCTAGTGACCCTACAATGCAAGAAGAGGTGGCCAACTTCTTCCGGATGCTCTTCACACAATGGACATCTACTGCACAGTTGAAACCCCCTCTTTTGGAGGTTTGATTGTGTGAGACAAGCCTCCTGAGCAACAATCCAAGAGAAACAAGAAACCTTCAAAGGAGCCTTGCTTCTCCAAACCTTTTCTCAAGGCCATAATACCCCGTCGCTGCTAGAATCCAGCATGTGGTAACAACTTGTGACTGAAAAGAGACCCTGCTGATGGCTTTTCCAACCTATGGAATCTGTTTTGTTGTGATCCAAGGTTATGTTGTTTAATCTCTGAAGCAAAATGCATAGTCTTTCCACTTGATTTCACGGACAGGCATTTGATTTCCAAAAGCTATTTCATCTTCACATACCAAATTCTTATTCATCTTCATCAAAAACAGAAATGGCTTCAAAGATAAAGCAACAACATACCCAGTGTAGTCCCATAAGTGGAGTCTGGGAAACTTCAAAGATAAAGCATTCGTAATATATTCAATCGTTTCACAGTTACATAAAATTCATCGGACTTGAATCAATCTGTAGCTCAACTTATTAAGGCAGGGCAAGTTGAGAAGAATATGCATTGCCTATTCACACGCACATCCGATCAAACATGTATTATGGTAGCCGTACCATCTTGGTTTTAAGCAACTAATTTTCAACATGGAAATAACAAGAATATATGACATACTCGATCATTTATTTACCATTTAATAGGACAAGCAACATAGAATTACCTTACGATCAGCACGGGCATACCCAAAGTACGGAACCACTGCAGTAATATTTTTGGCAGAGGCTCTACGGCATGCATCAATCATTATCAAGAGTTCCATCAGATTTTCATTAGCAGGGGGGCACGTAGGTTGGACAAGATATACATCGCAACCCCTAACACTCTCTTGTAACTGGACATATATTTCGCCATCAGCAAAACGTTTTATCATTATCTTTCCAAGTTCCAAACCCATGTAGCAAGCAATTTCCTATGAAACAGGAAGCATATCCATCAATAATGAACACATCAAAAGAACACATAATGGTATTACCCAAAAACTATGAAATAACTTCTAATGGAATTAAAAGAACCGAATTGGTAGAGATGATGGAGCAAGCAAATTTTTATTTTTATTATTGTTACTTTGATGTGGTAAAAACTCAAACCCCCAAACCGCCTTACCCTGGAACCCAAGCTTGACCTTTCCCCACTTGCTCCTAGCTGATCTTATGTGACGCCTATGATGGAGTCAAACTGTCAAAGAGAAGAACTAGAAGGCTTCTAGGCTGGCAAGCTTCTGAAGGAGTGCATATGACACTTGAGGCAAATCCCACACGGAATAGGAGATAAAAAACTTTATAAGGCATAGCACAAAGTTCACATGGTATGCGCACTTTTGGACTCGATGATTGCATAGCTCAAGGGACAAATCCGTGAGGTCTGTTGGGTTAAAACAGACAATACATATCATGGGCTTCGGCTGTGACACTAGAACCCCCAAACTTATAATTGGACGTTAAAAAGTATTTACCACTACGCTATCCCTCCATTGTTGAATCGAACAAACTAAAATGCTAGTAGTTTTTTAGCACTACTCTTTCACTTATTTGACCAATGTAAAATACTGGAATATATTGTTTTTGCACTTCTTTTTTTAACTTCCGTAGAATCTTTAGAGTTTTAAAGAATGCCTTGGATGACTCTGTAAGTCCCAATTGCAGTAACTCTAGAATGGAGATTAAGGTTGTGTATATTCAACTATTCCCTTAATCATCTTCATCTAATATCAGCTCATAAATGAAGTCTATAATGATTACCATGGAGAACTAGAGAAGAAAAAGAATTGAGTCAAGTAACACCTAAAGTATCTTATACTCAAGTTGCAATTGAGCCTACAGAGCTTGTTCTTTCAAACAATCCATAAACTCAAATACTCAGTTTCGTTAGGCATTAATCATCTATTTTAGGCATTAGCAAGGAGAGCTAGACAGAACAAAGAATTGGAAGATCGTAGAAGTAAAAATAGCAACTAGAATGAATACCTGAGAAAGTGCAGGATTGGCAGTGCCAGAGAAAATCCGAAGTCTAGTATCATTTTGAGCATGTGGAACTGGAAATCTTCTTACTTGAGTAGCGTTATTAAATGAAGTGTCGCCATTAATCTGAAGAGGCATGCTTGATCTCCCATTATCCTTGTTAAACCTTGATGATTCTGCCACATTACATCTCTACAAAGTTGCGTTTCGTTTTCAGTCACAATTGTTCTCGCCACATATATATATACATATATATATATATATATATAAATAAAATTAATTAAAGGGGAAGAGAAAATTGCTTACTATAATTGAGTCTCCGCCAGCATATCTACAACCACGAGCTTTGCTGGTAGCTAAATAGCTTCCAGGTAAAGCTAAAGATGCCATGTGGAGAAGAGAGATACCCTTGGTTTTGGTGTTAGGGTTTTAGAAATTAAGTATATCTATCTTGCCTCAAATGACTTTTCCGAGAGTCGTGCCACACCTTGTAAAGTGCTTCAATTTAGAAACAAAATTACTGCTTATAACGGATTTAGGGGAAATTATAAATAATTAACATGCATTTAGGTTAATATATTAATTTTTAGTTATTTATATGTTACTAATTAAGCTTATTCACCTTCTATATATTTAACAAAGATTCAAGGAATAGCAAAACATTGTTGCTCTTGGACCCGATTCTTTTTTCTTTCATGTTTTGTGTTTTTTTAAATGTCAAGCTACTCAAGTGACACCTTTTATAATATTCTAATTTCTCAAATTATCTTTTAATAAATTCTATATCTTTTTCTTTTGATAAAGGTGCCGGGGGCTGATTATTATTATGCATTAAAAATTAAAGAGAGTTATTATAGTGCTGGACTAATCTTATTGAAACAATCCCTAGTTTGTCTTTGCGGAATGTAGATAAAGCAAATAAGGGTGGTTCATTCCAGGATTACTCGTCACACTCGGCATTAGTATGTGAGTTACAGTTGCTCCCAAACTTCGCTAATGTGTGCACTACTTGGTTTACTTCGCGGTAGACATGCCTAACTTCCGATTGATCAGTGTTTTTAACAGGAACCTGCAATCATGTAGAAGATTAGCATTAGCGTTAGTGTGAGAACTGCCATATAGTAGTTATAGTAATACCTGGCTATTTGTTTCCACTATAAACAATATTCTATTTTTTGTGAACACAATTTTCAATCATTTCAGAAGGGCGATAATTTCAGCTTGGATGGGGGATGAGACCATTGTATGGTAGGAGAATCCATCAATCCATTGACCTTCGGAGTTTCTGATGATTCCACCTGCTCCTCCTTTATCGGAGTTTTTTTGGTGTGCACCATCTATGTTGAGTTATAGATGTTGTGTGGTGGGGAGTTCTATTTTATCAGTGTTTTGGTGATTATAGGGTAATTGTAGTTCTGATTTGTGAGACAGATATATTCCATATCATCCATAATTAAATTTCTGGTATCAATGTGGTGGGAGTCGTTATTGAAGAGGTTGTGGTTACGGTTTAGCTAAATATGCCAAAGGGTAATAAGAGTTATTATTGCTAGATGTATGAAAAAATTGTTTGGTAGTAGGATGCTCGCATCTGATGTACAATTTTTTTTTATCCAGTCAAGATGATTTGAGGGTGTTGGTGGACTGATGTTTAGTTCTCCCCATATGCTGTTGTTGATGTGGCATTGAAAGAGGAGGTGGTATGTATTTTCCTCTGTACCATAGTGTTTGCAAGAGTTGTTTTCTATGATGTTTCTTTGGTATAGAGTAGCCGCAGTTGGTAGTCGTTGGTGCAGTAGCAGCCGAAGGAAGGTTTTTAGTTTATTATGGCAGTGTGCTTTTCATAGCCATGAGTGATGAAAAGGCTCTTGTTGTGTGGTAGTCTCTGTTAGTCGAGTGAAGAGGTTGTAGGCTGATATCGTTGTAAAGTGCCCATCATCTGTTTCTTTCCAGAAGAAAGAGTCATTTATGTTTTCCAAGAAGGGGATGTAAGTTTGTTGTATGATGTCCAAGATCGTATTTGGTAGATCACATGCTAGCGCATCATGATTCAAGTTATTATTGGTTAATGACACTGTTAACTGTTTTAGTAGAATCTTCCTTGTTGAGTGGCCCCTCGATTAATTTTCATAGTGTGTGGTTACCTATAATCCACCTATCTTCCCAAAGTCGTACTTTTGTCCCGCTTCCAATGTTCGAGTCTATGCTTTTGGAGAAGAAAGAATATGTTTTGGCAGCACTTTTCCAGATGTAGGAGTCATTATTTTTGAAAACTGAGTGATTTCTTCTATGGGTGTTTGTATATTTTTTTTAAAAGAATTTTTACCCAAAGGTTGTCCAGGTTTATGTGTGCTCTCCACAGTAGATTAGAAAGGAGGACAATGTTCTTTCTTGTTGCTTTATACAGGCCCAAGCCACCCTCTCTTTTAGGGGAGACTACTGTATTCTAACTGATGTGATGAACTTTCCTTTTTTCTATTGTTGACCCTATAGAAAGTTGTGTTGTATACGATCAATAGTGTTTCTATTAGCTGGTAGAAGGTTTATTTTCATAGAGTGTGTAGGTATTGCTGAGAAGGTTGATTGTATAAGGGTACTTTACAAGATAAGCTCAGTAAATTTGGCTTTCCAACCTTTAAGCCTAGTGTTCATCTTGTCCAGAATGAACTGATAAACAGAGCTTTTTGGTTGCATGTTAGTGACTGGGAAACTCAGATACTTACCTACATTTGTTTTTACCTTAATAGTTAGTGTTGTAGCCAGCCTTGCTTGTTCTATAGTTGGTACATTAGCTGAATAAATAATTTTTTATTTTAAAAAAATTATTTCTTTGGCCGGATTGGTGGGAAATAAAGTTGAATATATTAGTGATAGAGATTGCGCTAGAGTTGTCAGCCTCAGAAAAAAGGATTAGGTCATCTGCAAAAAGAAGGTCGGATATGACAGGCCCATTGTGACTTATTTTAATAAGTTTCCAGTTCAAAATATCCACTTGATGGTCAATGCATCGTGTTAGCGATTGCATGCATATAATGAAGAGGTAAAGAGATAGCGTGTCCCCTTGATGGATGCCTCTTGACGGTTCAAAAAACTCAGTAGGCTTGTCATTGACAATGATTGAGGTAGTAGTGGTGGATATACAATTCATAATAAGCGTTATTAGATACTGTAGAAAATTTAGTTCTTTTAGTGAGCTTCTGGCAAAGGACCATTCAAGTCGGTCAAAAGCCTTTTCGAGGTCAATTTTTAGCATCATTTTCCCAGTTCGAACCCTAAAGCTCTTAAATGAATGAATTGCTTTTTGGACAATTATAACATTGTCAATTGCTATTTTTCTTGGAATAAAACTACATTGATTACGGATAATAATATTGTTAAGAAAAGGGCATATACGATTGACATAATTTTTGTAATAGTTTTGTAAACAGTGTTACAAAGACTTATAGGTCTATATTGAAAGATGCTTTGGGGGTATTTACCTTGGGAATGAGAGTTACATAGGTCTTGTTTAAGTCAGGGGGTATACATAGTGTATTAAAAGCATGAGTACAAGTGTGGGTGATAGTTGTTTGTGTGTCAGGCCAATATTTTTGGAAGAAAATTGGGTGGATACCATCCGGACCCGGCGCCTTAAGAGGTTTGAAACTTTTAATAACTTTGGTTATTTCAATTATTGCAAGGGGCCTAGTGAGAGCTATTTTGTCCTTCTCTGAAAGTATATTAAGGTTGCTTGGGTTAGTTTGTGTAAAATATGTACATGATTCTAGATCAGTTGTGTAGATGTGTAGGAAGTGCTTTATAATAATGTCATTAATTCCTTTAGCGTCAAAAGTCCAGTTCCCAACATTGTCGTTACGACCTAGTATTTTGTTTTTCCTACTTCGCTGGATAGCGGACAGGTGGAAGAATTTTGTATTGACATCTCCGTCGTTTATCTATTGGACTCTTGATTTTAGCTTCCAAAAATCGTGCTTATTTTGGAGGATGCGGTTGTAATCATGAATAAAGTTTTTCTCAAGATCAGTGTGAAAGTTGATTTTATGTTGTGGGTCCATGCTTTGGAGCCCCTGAATACGTGCTAAAAGAAGTCATTTTTGTTTAATGATATTTCCAAAAATGGACATATTCCATTCTTCCACCTGCTTTGTAAAGCATGTGATAACATTTGTGTAATTTGTATTGTTGTTCCAATGTTGTCTGACAATGTTTGAAAAAAGTGGGTGGCTTAGCCACATTGTTTCAAAGCGGAAAACATGTGTAGGTTTATTACTATTTTTTGTCAGACTTAGCAATAGTGGGCATCGATCCGAATGTGCACGTGGTAAGTGTGTGACAGCCGCATCAGGGAATTGTTTTACCCAGTTAGAGTTCCCAAGGAATCTGTCTAACCGCTCATGAATTTGTTGTTGCCTTTTTTCCTTCTATTTGTCCATGTGAAACATGGGCCCACAAAATCAAAATTAAACATATCAATGTTGTCGAGGCAGTTAAGAAAAGCAGTACTTCTGCTACTGTTTATGGACCTTCCTCCAAAATTTTCAGAGGCAGTTGTGATATCATTAAAGTCTCCACATAGTAGCCACGGGTATGTATTATTTTTTGATACAATTTCCAAATTGTTCCAAAGAATTTTTTTATTTGCTAGTAAGGTGCTAGCATAAACTAAGGATATCACCCAAGGTTTTGAGTTGCTACTGACCTGTATATTTGCATGGATTTCCTGGTCTGTCATAGCTATTAGGTTCATATCCAATTCTTTATGCTTCTACACGAGGACAACTCCACCAGAGTAGCCATCTGCGCTAATTTCAAAAAGGTCAGTAAAACCAATAAATTCCATGAGATCATAGTGGCTTTGCATGCGTGTTTCAGTGAGGCAGATGATAGAAGGATTGTTCCAGTCCACAAGGTCTTTGAAGTTGCGCCTGAATTCTTGGTTGTTCCAGCCTCTGCCGTTCCAAAGCAGTATCCTCATTTTAGGTTCATTTGTTATTCATGAGCTCCCACCCGGAGCCAATGACATGCGCAGGTGTGCAACTAGTGGGTGATCCTCCCCATTGGGTGCCGACAATGGCAAGTCTTCCTTCGTCAGTGTGGGGAGAATTAATACTGCATATTTGTGGAGAATCGAGAAGGGGTAGGTATGGATATTCACTTCTATGTGAAGCACATTTGTTGGAACTGTGATGAACTATCATTTTTCTCTGTTTTTGTGAAGTGTTGTCGATAGTAATTCCTGTAGAGTGATGTGTTGAAACCTTTTATCTAGGATGTTTGGTGCCTGCAGTCCTTGGTTGTTCCGTAGGTTGATTATGTTTGCCTCCGGATTCAAAGAGGACAATGGTGGTGTTGGTGTATCCACTATTACTGCCTCCACTGGTAGTGTTTCCACTGTTGTGTCCAGTGTCACCTGTAGCTGCAACTCCTCTGTGTCCGGTGATGAGTGAAACCAAGTGCTTTGTGGGGGTTTTAATTTGTTGTTCCTCCTGGGCTTCCATTTGGATCTGAACCTGCAGTTGTTGTTGCGCCTGTGATTGCTCGTAGGCCACCTGCATGTGGTGATGTCGTTGAGTTGCTTCTGCGAGGTGGTTTACCATCTCTAAAGCTGATATCTCCATGTTTTGCAAGGTATCCATGCGGACTGCTGTGTTGGGACCCCAATCTTGTAGTTGGTCGACTAGGTCTTGTGTGTTCTCTAGGAAGAACTGTGCATGTCACTGTAATTCCACTACATCCAACCAAAGGGTCGGTGATGGGTGATTGATCTCGCCCAAACTCACACCACAAATAAAGGTAGTGAGGCGGTCGATGCAATAAGAAAACCCAACGTAGGCCGGGATCGAATCCACACGGAGTTAGAATTGGGATTAGGTATATATTTAGTGTAATTGTATGATATGTCCTAAATTACTCTTCCACATTCTTGTTTGTTGTTTCTACTTCTACTTATAGCTAGTGTTTGCAATTATAAAACTAGGAGACAATATTTTTGGTTTTGATTGTTTTTCAAATGATAAAAGGATCTAAGGTTGCGACTTCCGCCTAGTCGGTTACCTAACAGATTAAAAGCTTTAGGGCATGTTTGGATGATCGGGATACATTATAGCAATCACACTCAATTACTCGCTCTATCAGTGGCGACGCCACATGGTGATAAGGGTGGTCAACTGACCATCCTTTGTCGAAAAATTGCATTGTGTACATAGGTAAAATATTACATTTTAGAAGTATATAACACATATTGAACACCTTTTGTCGGAATTTTTTTCACTTTTTTTAAAATTTGAACACCATTGGTGAAATTCCTAGCTTCGCCATTGCACTCTATACCTCTTAGTATTTTGAGTGACTTTGCCCGATTTGGCTTTCTCAAGTCCAAATGGGTATTTCACAAAGCAAGTGATAAATACCCTAGTCGGGTCTTACTATTTCTAGGTTCAACCCTTTAATTAGGGCTATCAATTTCTTGATTTCACCCAATTCCTAGTTAGCCAAGTTTTCCTAGACTTAGTCTCTCTTTCTCAAGTAAAGACTAGGTCAAATAGGCATGAATCACTGTTTGCAATCATTAATTCAAGAATTTAAGCAAGAACAAGGCTAAATAATATATACCTAATCTTAAACAAGCCATAAATCACTAACCCATTAAGTACCCATACAAGGGTTGGATCACAACCCTAACTAAGGGTTTAGCTACTCATAGAAAATGAATAAATAAAAGAAGAAATTGACATAGAATGCATAATAATAAATTATGGAAGGAAAATCTAATGTTTAGAAGCAAATCTAGTACAAAATTACTCAAAACAGTAAAGAAAACGGCTCAGGTGGTCTCCCAAAACAGAACTTTCTCTAAAAATGACAAAAAGTTCTATTTATACTAAGCTGAAAATATCTGACAAAATTGCTCATGCGGAGGTTGTGCGACCGCATAATAAGACTTGGCTTGACAAGTTCCAGTTCTGCGGCCACACAATTTTGGATTGTGGTCGCACTCCTTCAACTTTTGTGGACTGCAATTTTATGAGTGCGATCATACTCTTGCTTCTGAGGTTTCACAATTATAGTGCGGTCTGCACTCTTTGGTCTTGGGCTTTGGTTGTGTGAGACTTCTGCGGACCGCATAAAAATGGTACGGTCCGCATTTCTTCTTGAACTTAAAATCCCATCTCTCTGATCTTTTTCTTCTGCGGCCGCACCAGAATTATCTGATCCGCACTTTGCATTTCATTTCTTGTCAGAGGTCTTCTTCATGATCTGCGGCAGCACTCAATATTATGCGGTTCGCACAGTGCCCTTTTAGCCGTATTTCCGTCCTTATCCAAAATTACTCCTTCTTGAGTTGATTTTCATCTCTTTAACTCATGTTCTATCATTCCTGCAAGCAAGCACATTTTATTAGTTTTCGGGAGTACCTTTAAGCAATTTTGGTCAACGAAAGTAAAAAAGAGCAAATAAGCGGTCAAAATCCCTACTTATCAGTGATGTAGTATAAGGACTGGCATTATTGGACTACTGTTGTTTGGAAGTAGTATGTGCTTGGAAGTGATTGTGGTGGTATGGAGAGTGTTGGTGGATCTCCCTCATACGCGGTGGATATTGGTGGTGATAGTGCTGGTTATGGCATTGATGGGAGAGGCGGTACATGTTGTTGTTGAGAAGAAATGGGGACTAATGCTTGGGGAGGGAGTGATTGGGATAAGGTATAATGGCCGGTTGGAATGGGGGTGGGGATGTTGCTTGGGCATGTGGTTTTTGTGGGACGGGTGACTGATGGGAGGGGATTGGACGAGTGATAGATGTGAGGGGTCTTTGCAGTGGCATCAATGTGAGGGTTAGGGTGGGTAGTGGGGAGGGAGTAGGCTTCATAGGTTGATATGATTTCATGTAGGGTAGTATTTTTTGGAGGGCTAATACGAGTGTTTTCTTTTTTAATGGGAACGTGTGGGATATTGTTGCCGCATTGGGTATTAGCCTTTTGTCCTTGAGAACTTTTGGGTGTTCCTTTTTTGGTATTGTTGTTATTTACTGTGGTCAGTGTCTTTGAGGTTGTAGTAGAGGAGTTAGCAGAAAAGGTTACTTTTGTTTGTGGTACAGGTAGTGGGCAAGTGGGTGTTTGGGCTGAAAATAGAAATAGGTTATATGTTTGGTTTTGATTGTAGGCGGCAGAGGAAGGAGTTTGTGATGTGATTTTCATGTTAGTTTTCTCTTTCTTCTGTTTTGGTAGTTTATGTCCTAAGTCCAGTTGACTAAGGACTGCGACTTGATTTTTTTGTCTAACTGTAGTTGACTCGTGATAATTGTAGAGGTGGAAAAGGGGGCAGGTACCTTTGTCCCCAAGTTTGGATTTTTTGTAGATGAGGAGGTACTTTTTGGTGTTGAGGTGGTAGGGTAAATGATGTTGACGTAGGTGTCATTTCCTAAATCAATTTCCTCTTTTTGTTTTTTATTACCATAAGATGTTTCAACATGATTTGTTTTTTTGACTTCCCCATTCGTTTTTTCCTTTATCGTTATTTTTGTTTTTTCCTTCCTCGTTTCCTTTTTCTAATTGTTCTTATTGTTTTTATTTTTCTATAAATTTTGGGGGAGAAATTGGGGTGGTGTACCTTTTGCCGGAGTATGACACCGTCTTCCACTATCCATGTGCACTTTCTGGTGCTTTCCTGAGTCGTTGCGGAAGTTGTTGCCATGTTTGGGAATTGATATAGGTTGTGTCCCCACGCATCCGCAAATTGTGCACAGTGGGTTGGTATCTTCGTAGTTAATATCATGTAAATGTTTTCCAATCATAACATTTCTTGGTAGTGATTTCCCTAATAGCGTCAGTATACATAGCCTTGCATACTGTCCCCTGGTTTTGTTAGTTGTGTAGCTATCGATCTTCAACGCGTCTCTTATCATGTGGTTCAAGGTCATAATATTCTATGGGTAATTCTTGAAGTCGTATCCAGATGGTGGAAAAGTTGATGTGATTTGCATTTGGGTTAAATTTTGGTGTCCATTTTCTGAATGTAAGGTACTGTGATTCAATAAACCAAGGCCTGTAGTTGATTTAGTTAGTGGTCTGTGGATGAGATCTTTATAAGGTAGTAATCGTTGCCCAAGTCTACTAAATTAAGGGGTTCAGATGAGCTCCAGGTTTTTTGGATTTTGGTACACAGTAAATTGTACCCCATACGTTTCCCAGTAGTTTAATAGTTATGGACTGTTTTCAAGGTTCATAGAGTCTGATTTTGTCCTCGGCTGTGATGGGTATGAAATTTCGGTGATTTGATGGGTTATCTTTTTCTTCTTCTAGTGTAAGTGTACTAAAAAGTGTACAATCAAAATCCATGGGAGTAAAGTTTAATTGTTGGTTACCTTATCTCTATAGCTTGGCTCCATAAATGGTATGTGTGCACTCTGTGAAATGAGATCCACTTCTTCCTTGGTTGTGGTATTGTTTGTCATCATGACCTGCTTTTGGATTGCAGCGTGTTTGATGGTGTTTTCTAGGTTTTCTGCACTGATAGCATAGATGTGCTGTTGTTGATTGATGTGAGTAGCGGAAGTAAGGATGAGATTTGCTTTGATTTTTAGTGGATTTTTGTTGTAAATTGGTTGGTTCTCTCTCTAAAGGGTTAGAGGGAAGTCAGAGAATTTCTCGTTCACTTTGCCACTTCACTTAAATTCTAATATCAGTAATATAACATAGCTAAATAACCGCTGTTGCTTTTATTTTATTATTATTCTTATTATTTTGAGTTCGTCACTTTACTCCCTGTGACTTGGATATATGCAAATATTTTTCTTTTTCCAAATGCACATAAGTTAATGATGATTATTTACTTATTCATATCTTGATGCACATAAACTGTAGTCTTAGTTCCTTGTCTCCTCACCATGTTCTTATCTATCTTTTTTTGCCTTATTTGCTTTGATGTGCATTAGTTCTTTCTCTTCCTCCTCTTGTTCCACTTCCATTGTCTTTTTGTCCACCTTTCTTTTGGTGCTGATTATCTCAATCGTCGTAAAAAATACTAATCGTATATATATGTGCTATTTTTTGTTGTTTTTGTGACAGTCAATAAATTTTAACACAATGCAAAAAGAAGCATAATACTATCACAATCAATTTAAGGACAATGAAACATATAACGGATATTAAAACAACAAATAACAGTTAAAGAATATATAAATATTGTATGTAGATGTTGTTTCATATATTCCTAAGGCATTTTAGATTCTTCTCCAATATAAATGAATAGTTTAGTAAGCAGAGAAGAATATTGACAACGTTCTCCCAAAATGACAAAGCAAACTGTGATCTCAATTTAAGAGCACTTAACCTAGGGGTAGAGGCGGACCCAGGATTCGAGCATGACAGGGGCATCATTGTATATTCTAATCACCAACGATAAAATTCAGCGTGCAACTCTTTGAAACTTAATGATTATGATGACTTATCATCCAAGTATTAACAAAAAAAAATTCTAAAAAAAGAAAGTACTAAAGGAGGGNAGTGATTGTTAAAGAAGATTGTGGCAGAAGATTTATATTTTTCTATTTGTGGAGCGATAAGTTGCAATTTGATGCTTTCAATTTTAAGGAAAGAATTTGCAAAAAAAGAATAAATTTAATTAAGTTGACTATTTTGTATTAGTACTAAACTATAATTGAATTTTAAAAAAAGAAGAAGATAAAGTAAAAAATAAAGTAATTTGCTATTAAATAAATAAATAATTACAAGTCACACCATAACAAAAAATGACCCATGTTTTTAAGTTTTACCCGACCTAGCCCATATTGTACATATTTTGAAAGTACTAGCAAATTGAAAATTTGTGTTCTTACAACCATTTCTTTCACTCTCTCTTCTTCTCGCATCTTCTACATATGCTTCAAGGGGTCGTCCTCCATTACTGCTTCTCCCCCTATGTCACTTGATTGCAATGTAAGAAAATTGAATAGTAGAAGTCCACCATTGAAGGCCATTTGCTTTTGAAAATAGGATTTTTTGAGTTTGTTAGTTGTTTGGATTAGGTGTTGTTCCAATTGATTGAAAATATCAAAAGGAGTTCACAATTTAAATTTGAAGTGATTTGGAGTAGATTTGAGCCGGATTTGAGTTGAATTTCAGAAAAGACGCAAGGAAGAAGACGAAGTCAGTTTTTTGTATAATTATGTATAATCTTGTATAATAGTGTATATGAGTGTATAAACACATCTTATACACTATTATACACTTTTATACATCTTTATACAAGCGTCTGTAGACGAACTCCTTCCACGATTTTCAGATACAATTCTTGTTCAAAACCAGTCCAAATCTCCATTAAATGATTTCAAATTTTATGTATAACCTTCTTATACTATTTCTAACAAGTCTAAATAACACCTACTCCAAAATTTTCACAAAATCAAATTTAAAATTTAAATCCACATATTTGTGCTTGTTAAAAATCTAATTTTCACCACCCAAATGGATTTGGTTTGTTGAACTAATATTTGAGTTGTAGTTACTGATTCAAAAATTAACTTAAAAGCTTGAGCAATTTTTTTAAAAAATTGAATAATAATTTTCGAGAACCTTGGAGTTGAATGCTGAGTATTAGCCTATTATTTTGGGCTAGTTGGTTGTAAATTAAAATATGGCCTACAAAATTGAAAAGTAGGGAGCCAAAGGGAAAAGACTGAGGAAAACTTCGAGTGGTTTCGAACCCGCGTCACCACAGCATAGGAGAGAATTTAAGTGCCCAAAGCAGCCACTTCTTCCATCGGTCACTTTGTGGTTGGGGGCACCATTAAAATATTTAAGGGGTCCCGTATAAAAATACATACATATATGTATACATATATACATATATGTGTGTATATATATATGTGTATATATATATATATATAAATAAAATATGTATATACAGAATTTTTGCCGAGGCTAACGGGGTCACGTGACCCCTCAAACACCAACATAGGCCCGCCCTTGCCTATGGTGTGCATTCGATTTATCGATTCGATTTTGACCCTTATCGATAATTACTCATCGATTATCAATTTGTACATATACTTATCGTTATCGTTTCAATAAGGTTTCGATTTTTTAAATTTCGATTTATCGATTTTTGGGGTTTATCGATTCGGTTATCGATTGCACCAGTAAGAAAATTTGTGGGATTCCACGGAAAGTATATCGCTATAAACACGCCTAACTTATATGAAAAAAAAAGCTAAAATAAGACGAACACCCACAAACATGGAGTTGAAGAAGCATATATGATGACTATAGAAGAATACGCAAATAAAGAAAAATACCCGTTTGTACATCAAAGAAAAAAGGGTTCCTGAAGAGAGGTCAATGCTAGAGAGAAAATGTCTCTTGAAATGGATACGGAGGTGAAATCTGCTGATGCTTGAAATTGTAACAAAGGTACGGAGAGAGAGAGGGAGAAATGTACTATTGAAGTCGCCGGAGTTCACTTTCTCTGCTGGGTTTAGAGTTCGCGGGGGAGAGGGAGAAAGGTAAAAGCGGCGCTGAAGAATGGGTAGAGGAAATAATAGGGTTAGAGACTTAGGGTAAAGGAAAGGGTATTATAGAATAAGGGTATATTTTTCTTTTTAGTATATCTTATCGGTTTATCTATAAACCGATAACAGAAGAGGACAAAATCGAAATCGAAATCGATAACTCGATAAGAAAAATTTCGAAATAGAAATCGAAACCGATAAATCGATAAACCAGTTCGATTTATCGATAAACAGATTCAAATGAACACCCCTACCTGTAAGTAATCCAGTAGCTCAGGCTTAATATTTTTATCTTACAACCTAATGAAGCAGTGGCATCCAACAGTAATGCAAGTCACCCTATTATTGAAAACTATAAGATAAAACCCATAATGTTCATCTAATTAGTATCATAATTTACAAACTATATCAAAGTACAGATCAACGAAAATGTGCAGATTAATGCTCCTAGAATAGCGAATCTATTTCTTCAAAAAATTTGAAGGGTTTATGTATTTAGGTCCAAAGCCAACTTTTGTAGAAGTATAGAATCAACGACGCATCAGTTGGATAGATGGTATTCAACTCATATCCCTGTGCTCCTAGCTCCTAACAACTTACTTCATCTATCAAAAGGTACTATGTCATAGAATAGATCAGAATACACACTTAAAACATGTTAAAACCTAAACACAGATGCAATAGTGCAAAGGTTATTAGTTTAGCAAGAAGTGAAACATCCAATTTTATGAACATAAATAACATTTAGCACCACCAGCTTTAAATTTATGAATATGATATGATGCAGACCTAAAGCAGTCCATGGAGGAATGTGTATTATCTAAAACATGAATATATATCAACATGTAAGGTTTATCTTTCTTGACATGCAAACAACTCTTTTTTATATTAATCAACAACAGCAACAACAATTGTTGGCCCAAGAAAGGAAATAGTTTTGAAGATTGACAAAGTAACTCCAGATGAACCAGGTCCATCACAGGTGACATAGACCAGCAGAGTTAAAGGCACATGAGATGCACATGTAGGAGATAAATGTATTCTGATTAAATTGAGATATCTTCTGATCGAAAATATTGCAAAAACGAAATTGGAGAAGGACTCCTTATTCAATAAGAACAGAATCAAAGATAAGGAAGGATTTAGGAGTTGAGTTTGACTAGAACTCTTTCACCATGGAAGAGTTGGATTAGGATTCTAGTTAATTCCTTATCTACTAACTCCTATAAATTGCAGATTGTTCTTATGATATGTAGACGCACAAAAGCAGAAATTTATCAAGAATTGAGAGCAAAAATTTCGTGAAGAAATATTGCAAGCAGTTCGAGCCAAATTGGGGAGTGCGAATCTGAAGCTACATACCACTAGAAGAACCAGTTCCAACTGTTTATCATTGAGTCTTGTCGGTTGTAGTAGACGTTTTAATATTGTATCTTTTCAGCTTTCACAGAAGCAATTGTAATAGGTACACATTGTTCAAGTTAGAGTTAACTTGAAGCTGCTAGAAATTAGCCAGAGGCTAGTTACTACATAGGGTTAGAGTTAATCCTAGGATTACAAAAGAGTTTATTTTGTAAGTCCATTTGGCTCAGAGTTTTAGTGAAGAGTTTGAGCAAATCCTACTGAGGTGTAGGTCGTGGTTTTTTCACCTTTTGAGCCAGGTGTTTTCCACGTAAAAATCTCTGTGTTTTTACTTTACTGCTTTTATTATTCCGCAAACAGCAGTAGTTGGAACAACAAGAAGAACCAGGTTCTTCTTGTAAGACAACACTCAAAAAATTGGGTACCACACAATTAACTATATTCTTGTGTGATATTGACGTCTAAAACAACAATTGGTATCAGAGCAGGTTATCCTTGAAGAGGCTAACACCTTAGGAAAAGATCAAGATGAGTGCACCACCTGGGAACTGGGAAGGACAATCAGCTGTTAGGCCTCCACTCTTCAATGTCCAGTACTACTCCTGGTGGAAGAATAGGATGAAGGATCACTTAATTGGAGAAGACTATGAACTATGGGACATAGTCACTGACGGTCCTTTAGCCACCATGAAGAAGACTGCTGAAGGAGCAGATGTGCCAAAGACTAGAGCTGACTGCACTTCTGAGGATTTGAGAAAGTGGGAGAAAAATGCTAAGGCCAAGAAGTGGCTTGTGTGTGGACTCGGTCTAGATGAGTATAACAGAATTCAAAGTTGTACCACTGCCAAGAAAATTTGGGACACTTTGCAAGTGGATCATGAAGGAACACCTAAAGTAAAGAGGTCAAGAGGAACTCTACTGTATTCTCAATATGAGAATTTCACCATGAACGAAGGAGAGACCATCCAAGAGATGTATACAAGGTTCACTACACTGACCAATGAACTCAAGTCTCTTGGAAGGGTCATTCTTTAAGAAGACAAGGTTGAGAAAATTCTGACAAGGGTCTTACCAGTCTCTTGGGAAAGCAAAATTACAGCCATTCAGGAATCTAAGAACATTGCAACTCTTAAGCTGGATGAGCGGATTGGAAATCTCACTGCCTATGAACTTAGAAGGAAGACTATGAAGATGGATGGTCCCAAGAAGGAAAGGAGTTTGGCATTCAGAATCATTGAAGAAGTTGATCTGGAGGATGATGAAATGGCCATGATCACAAAGGAATTCAAGAAGTACCTAATGAGAGCAAAGGTTCCTTCAAGAAGTGGAAGCTACAAAAAATCAAGGGTTCCTGAAAAACAAACCAATGACGTGTGTTACAAGTGTGGCAAGACTGATCACCACATCAAAAACTACCCTCAATTGAAAATTGAATGGAAGAAGGAAAGAGATGAACGAAGGAACAGGAAGATGGAACAGGTTCAACCCAAGAAAAACAGAACATCAACAAAGGCAATGGTTGCTGCTTGGGGTGAAAGTTCAAATGAGGAGTCAGATGATGAAGATGAACAAGCACTTATGGCAATTGGAGAATCCAATGAGGAATCTAAGGTAAGTATAATTCATCTCAAAGACAAGATTAAATTGTTGTCTAAAGAAATGCTATCTGAGTTACTCCTGGATTTCATTGATGAATCTGAGGATCTAAACAATGAAAAGAAACAACTGTCTAAGGAGTGTGTGATTTTGAAAGCTAAGTGCAAAATCTGGAACTTAGGGCTAGTGAAAGTGATAGTAAAAATGCGGAGTTAAAGAACCAGGTTCATGAACTTGACACCACTGTCCTAGAGCTAAGATCTGAAAATCTAAAACTGAAATTAGGAACAGGCAAAAACAAAGCTGATCACACACAACTCACATTAGAAGAAAATCTAGGAAAAATGAAAGACGAGTTGTACAAAAGAGATGAGCACATAAGAGTCCTTAAGGAGGATCTTGGCAAGATCAAGCATGAATTAGATAGAACTACCAAATGGAATAGGTCCTCTGATGCTTTAACTTGGCTACAAGAACACCATAGTAGCAATAGAAGAGGTCTTGGCTTTGGGAATCTGCTGCCTAAGTGGGACCCAAAAAGCAAGTACCTCATTCTTCCTGAGAACAAAACTTGTACACATTGTGGTAAGACTGGTCACTTCAAAAGTGAATGCAATGCAAAAGAAAAGGCTAGTCAAAACAACACAAGATTTGTTCGAAGGAAAAACTGGTTACTTGATTGGACTAAAAAGAAATTGATTTATCCCTTTTCTCATGGAAAGGGACCCAAACTAGTTTGGGTTCCTAAAACTAACCTCTAATTTATTTTGTAGATTCAAGTGAAAGTAGTAGCCAAATAAGGTAAATGGATAGTGGCTGCTCAAAACACATGACTGACAACAAGGACTAGTTCCTTTCACTTGAGGACCTCATGGGAGGAAATGTCTCCTTTGGAAATGGAAAGAAAGGTGAAATCATTGCGGTTGGTAATGAACACGATGATGAAGAAATTGGGCTGGTCAGAAACTCTATCCAAACTAAAGCAACAATGGAGGAAGGAACATGTGATGGAACAGGTTCATCCATCCCGGGCAACATGATAGGGGGAATAGAACAAAATAATTCCTAAACTTCGTTGGAACCTGTACCTGAACCTGTTCCACAACAACAAAGGAATGAAGGAACATCAAGGAGTAACTAGTTGGTTGTGAAACCATGCAGATATCTTTACAAAAGCACTGAGTAAAGAGCATTTTGAAAGGAACAAGTTACTAATAGGGATGATTAAGATCAGTTAATTGAACCAGTTCAGAATGTAAATACATTAAAAAAATGAAAACAAAGAAAAAAATTTGGCTAGAAAAGTCTGAAACGGGTGTAAATAATCAGATTAACTATTGCTCAGTCTCATACTGTAAAAAGTATACTCTTATGCCATGTTTTGATATGACTCACTGATCACAAATGAAATTTTTTCTATCTTTGCAAATTGAGGCTTGATCAAGAGGATTCTGAAATGATGAACCTAGTTCATCGTGCTGGTTCATCTGAAAGGTGAGGTATGTGTTCTACACTCTACACACTTTGAAATACTAATAATTACATTATGAGCAGAACTCTACCCAAACTCAAAATCTTTTCAAAGCCTATTCATTTGACTTTGAACCATTTCTGTTTCAACAAGAACCCTCACGAAATTAAAATACCTAGATTCTAGGGAAGCCTTAACCGTCAATTCAAAACTAAAAGTTCATTCAAGACATCCCCTCCCTTACAAAACCATTCCCAAATTTTTGATGACTGGTAACTTTTGTACCATAACCTTCTTCTGAGGTCATTTCTGAGGTCACAAAAAACTTAAAAAATAGGTTCATACTGGTTGGGTCTGTGATAGATGTGGAAATTCCTGAGACAAGAAGGAAAGGAGGTAAAAATAAAATAGAAAAAGAAAAGGAAAGAGAGAGAGTAAGGAGTGAAGAGGGGAATAGGGCAAGAATCTGTAAAAATGGCTTTCTGTGGTGCTGAGCCAGAAAAGAAGGAAGAAAGTAGCAAGAACGCAGTGGGAAGTGAATCAGGAGAAGCCGCTGAAGGGTTAGTAAATTTAGGAAAGCACACAGATGAACTTGGTTCATCTACTGAGGAAACCCTAGCGGATCTGCTGAAAATGTTAGGCGATAATTACAATCCAAAGAAGAAAAGAACTCATAAAGCTCAAAAGTCTGGAACAACAAGAGAAAGTAAGAAAGGAAAAGCTGCTCCTTCTGAGACTTCTAATATTTCTCTTCCAAGAGGAAGAACTACAAGGAGCAAGGTAAAGCAAAGTGAGGACGAGTTGAAGAGAGCTTTAGAGGAGAGTAAGAAGAAAAGGGCTGAAAAAGGGAAAGAAAAGGTTGCTGAGCCTATTGAGGCTATTGAAGTGGATGAGATGAACCTGACCCATCAAGGTGAAAAAGTGGCAGAAATAGGGGTTCAGAACCCTAAGCCCAATAAAGTCAAGAGTTCCTCAAAGAAGTCTTCATCTGTTTCTAAGTCTGCTGAACCATCTATCTCGGCTAAACGAACCAGGTCTACAGTTCTTCCAAGACTTAATTTCCTAGCCTTCCTAGAACTTTCAGTAACCCAGATTCAGAATTTTTTTTTGCTCATGTTTTAATTATTTTTGTTTTATTTTGTGGATTGTGGCAAAATCATATTCGCTCTATCAACGAAATCTGATGCTTTTTGCACTGATTCAGTATCTCTATTTTTTGATAGTTTGAATTCTTAGTTGATTATTGATGATTAATCTATGATTGCATATGCAGTTGCCCAAACGGCCATGAGTAAGTGTTAAAAATCTAGGATTCATACAATTTTTTTGCAACTTTTCGATGACGTCAAAGGGGGAAGATAGGTTGTGCTCTGGTCATGTGATATTTATAACCTAATGAACTTGATTATTTGTGATAAATGCTTAATACTCTAATATGTGTCATTGTTGGACTAAGATAAAACATGCCTGAAGCACAAAGTTTGTCATCATCAAAAAGGGGGAATTTGTTGGCCCAAGAAAGGAAATAGTTTTGAAGATTGACAAAGTAACTCCGAGATGAACCAAGTCCATCACAGGTGATATATACCAGCAGAGTTAAAGGCACATGAGATGCACATGTAGGAGAAGTGAAAAGGTTATTAGTTTAGCAAGAAGTGAAACATCCAATTTTATGAACATAAATAACATTTAGCACCACCAGCTTTAAATTTATGAATATGATATGATGCAGACCTAAAGCAGTCCATGGAGGAATGTGTATTATCTAAAACATGAATATATATCAACATGTAAGGTTTATCTTTCTTGACATGCAAACAACTCTTTTTTATATTAATCAACAACAACAACAACAATTGTTGGCACAAGAAAGGAAATAGTTTTGAGGATTGACAAAGTAACTCCAGATGAACCAGGTCCATCACAGGTGACATAGACCAGCAGAGTTAAAGGCACATGAGATGCACATGTAGGAGATAAATGTATTTTGATTAAATTGAGATATCTTCTGATCGAAAATATTGCAAAAAAGAAATTGGAGAAGGACTCCTTATTCAATAAGAATAGAATCAAAGATAAGGAATGATTCAGGAGTTGAGTTTGACTAGAACACTTTCACCATGGAAGAGTTGGATTAGGATTCTAGTTAATTCCTTATCTACTAACTCCTATAAATTGCAGATTGTTCTTATGATATGTAGACGCACAAAAGCATAAATTTATCAAGAACTGAGAGAAAAAATTTCGTGAAGAAATTTTGGAAGCAAATCGAGCCAAATTGGAGAGTGCGAATCTGAAGCTACATACCAGCTAGAAGAACCAGTTCCAGCTGTTTATCATTTAGTCTTGTTGGTTGTAGTAGGCATTTTAATATTGTATCTTTTCAGCTTTCATAGAAGCAATTGTAATAGGTACACATTGTTCAAGTTAGAGTTAACTTGAAGCTGCTAGAAATTAGCTAGAGGCTAGTTACTACATAGGGTTAGAGTTAATCCTAGGATTACAAAAGAGTTTATTTTGTAAGTCCGTTTAGCTCAGAGTTTTAGTGAAGAGTTTGAGAAAATCCTACTAAGGTGTAGGTCGTGATTTTTTCACCCTTTGAGCCAGGTGTTTTCCACGTAAAAATCTCTGTGTTTTTATTTTACTGCTTTTATTATTACGCAAATAGCAGTAGTTGGAACACCAAGAAGAACCAGGTTCTTCTAGTAAGACAGCACTCGAAAAATTGGGTACCACACAATTAACTATATTCTTGTGTGGTATTGACGTCTAAAACAACAATTGGTATCAGAGCGGGTTATCCTTGAAGAGGATAACACCTTAGGAAAAGATTAAGATGAGTGCACCACTTGGGAACTGGGAAGGACAATCAACTGTTAGGCCTCCACTCTTCAATGGCCAGTACTACTCCTGGTGGAATAATAGGATGAAGGGTCACTTAATTGGAGAAGACTATGAACTATGGGACATAGTCACTGACGGTCCTTTAGCCACAATGAAGAAGACTGCTGAAGGAGCAGATGTGCCAAAGAGTAGAGCTGATTGCATTTCTGAGGATTTGAGAAAGTGGGTGAAAAATGCTAGGGCCACGAAGTGGCTTGTGTGTGGACTCGGTCCAGACGAGTATAACAGAATTCAAAGCTGTACCACTGCCAAAGAAATTTGGGACACTTTGCAAGTGGCTCATGAAGGAACACCTCAAGTAAAGAGGTAAAGAGGAACTCTACTATATTCTCAATATGATAATTTCACCATGAATGAAGGAGAGACCATCCAAGAGATGTATACAAGGTTCACTACACTGACCAATGAACTCAAGTCTCTTGGAAGGGTCATTCTTGAAGAAGACAAGGTTGAGAAAATTCTGACAAGGGTCTTGCCAGTCTCTTGGGAAAGCAAAATTACAGCCATTCAGGAATCTAAGAACATTGCAACTCTTAAGCTGGATGAGCTGATTGGAAATCTCACTGCCTATGAACTTAGAAGGAAGACTATGAAGATGGATGGTCCCAATAAGGAAAGGAGTTTGGCATTCAGAATCATTGAAGAAGTTGATCTGGAGGATGATGAAATGACCATGATCACAAAGGAATTCAAGAAGTACCTAATGAGAGCAAAGGTTCCTTCAAGAAAGGGAAGCTACAACAAATCAAGGGTTCCTGAAAAACAAACCAATGACGGGTGTTACAAGTGTGGCAATACTGATCACCTCATGAAAAACTTCCCTCAATGGGAAATTGAATGGAAGAAGGAAAGAGATGAACGAAGGAACAGGTTCAACCCAAGAATAACAGAACATCAACAAAGGCGATGGTTCCTTCTTAGGGTGAAAGTTCAGATGAAAATTCAGATGATGAAGATGAACAAGCACTTATGGCAATTGGAGAATCCGATGAGGAATCTAAGGTAAGTATAATTCATCTCAAAGTCAAGATTAAATTTTTGTCTAAAGAAACACTATCTAAGTTACTCCTGGATTTCATTGATGAATATGAGGATCTAAACAATGAAAAGAAACAACTGTCTAAGGAGTGTGTGATTTTGAAAGCTAAGTGCAAAAATCTGGAACTTAGGGCTAGTGAAAGTGATAGTAAAAATGCTGAGTTAAAAAACCAGGTTCATGAACTTGACACCCCTGTCCTAGAGCTAAGATCTGAAAATCTAAAAATGAAATTAGGAACAGGTAAAAACAAAGCTAATCACACACAACTCACATTAGAAGAAAATCTAGGAAAAATGAAAGACGAGTTGTACAAAAGAGATGAGCACATAAGAGTCCTTAAGGAGGATCTTGGCAAGATCAAGCATGAACTAGATAGAACTACCAAATGGAACAGGTCCTCTGATGCTTTAACTTGGCTACAAGAACACCATAGTAGCAATAGAAGAGGACTTGGCTTTGGGAATCCGCTGCCTAAGTGGGACCCAAAAAGCAAGTACCTCATTCTTCCTGAGAACAAAATTTGTACACATTGTGGTAAGACTGGTCACTTCAAAAGTGAATGCAATGCTAAAGAAAAGGCTAGTCAAAACAACACAAGATTTGTTCGAAGGAAAAATAGGTTACTTGCCTGGACTAAAAAGAAAGTGATTCATCCATTTTCTCATGGAAATGGACTCAAACTAGTTTGGGTTCATAAAACTAACCTCTGATTTCTTTTGTAGATTCAAGTGAAAGGTAGTAGCCAAATATGGTAAATGGATAGTGGCTGCTCAAAACACATGACTGGTAACAAGGACTAGTTCCTTTCACTTGAGGACCTCAGGGGAGGAAATGTCTTCTTTGGAAATGGAAAGAAAGGTGAAATCATTGGTGTTGGTAATGAACAAGATGATGAAGAAATTGGACTGGTCCGAAACTCTGTCCAAACTAAAGCAACAATAGAGGAAGGAACAGGTGATGGAACAGGTTCATCCATCCCGGGCAACATGACAGGGGGAATAGAACAAAATAATTCCCAACTTCGTTGGAACCTGTACCTGTTCCACAACAGCAAAGGAATGAAGGAACATCAAGGAGTAACTAGTTGGTTGTGAAACCATGTAGATATCTTTACAAAAGCACTGAGTAAAAAGCATTTTGAAAGGAACAAGTTACTATTAGGGATGATTAAGATCACTTAATTGAACCAGTTCAGAATGTATATACATTAAAAAAATGAAAACAAAGAAAAATTTTTGGCTAGAAAAGTATGAAACGGGTGTAAATAATCAGATTAACAATTGCTCAGTCTCATATTGTAAAAAGTATATTCTTATGCCATGTTTTGATATGACTCACTGATCACAATTTCTATATTTGTAAATTGAAGCTTGATCAAGAGGATTCAGAAATGATGAACCTGGTTCATCGTGCTGGTTCATCTGAAAAGCAAGGTATGTGTTCTACACTCTGCACACTTTGAAATACTAATAATTAAATCATGAGGAGAACTCTGCCCAAACTCAAAATCTTTTCAAATCCTATCTATTTGACTTTGAATCAGTTCTGTTTCAACAAGAATCCTCACCAAATTAAAATACCTAGATTCTATGGAAGCCTTAACCGTCAATTCAAAACTAAAAGTTCATTCAAGACATCCCCTCCCTTAAAAAACCATTCCCAAATTTTTGATGACTGGTAACTTTTGTACCATAACCTTCTTTTGAGGTCATTTCTCAGGTCGCTGAAAACTTAGAAAATAGGTTCATACTGGTTGGGTCTATGATAGATGTGGAAAATCCTGAGACAAGAAGGAAAGGAGGTAAAAATAAAATAGAAAAAGAAAAGGAGAGAGATGGAGTAAGGAGTGAAGAGGGGAATAGGGCAAGAATCTGTAAAAATGGCTTTTTGTGGTGCTGAGCCAGATAAGGAGGAAGAAAGTAGCAAGAACGCAGGGGGAAGTGAATCAGGAGAAGCCGCTGAAGGGTTAGTAAATTTAGGAAAGCACACAGATGAACCTGGTTCATCTACTGAGGAAACCCTAGCGGATCTGCTGAAAATGTTAGGCGATAATTACAATCCAAAGAAGAAAAGAACTCATAAAGCTCAAAAGTCTGGAACAACAAGAGAAAGTAAGAAAAGAAAAGCTGCTCCTTCTGAGACTTCTAATATTTCTCTTCCAAGAGGAAGAACTACAAGGATCAAGGTAAAGCAAAGTGAGGACGAGTTGAAGAGAGCTTTAGAGGAGAGCAAGAAGAAAAGAGTGGAAAAAAGGAAAGAAAAGGTTGTTGAGCCTATTGAGGCTGTTGAAGTAGATGAGATGGACCTGGTCCATCAAGGTGAAAAAGTGGCAGAAGTAGAGGTTCAGACCCCTAAGCAAAATAAAGTCAAGACTTCCTCAAAGAAGTCTTCATCTGTTTCTAAGTCTGCTGAACCATCTATCTTGGCTAAACGAACCAGGTCTACAATTCTTCCAAGACTTAATTTTCTAGCCTGCCTAGAACTTTCAGTAACCCAGATTCAGAATTTTTTTTTCCTCATATTTTAACTGTTTTTGTTTTATTTTGTGCATTGTGGCAGAATCATATTCGCTCTATCAATGAAATCTGATGCTTTTTGCTCTGATTTAGTATCTCTATTTTTTGATAGTTTGAATTCTTAGTTGATTATTGATGATTAATCCATGATTGCATATGCAGTTGCCCAAATGGCCATGAGTAAGTGTTAAAAATCTGGGATTCACANTATGGGATTCGTACAATTTTTTTGCAACTTTTCGATGATGTCAAAAGGGGAAAGATAGGTTGTGCTCTGATCATGTGATATTTATAACCTAATGAACTTGGTTCTTTGTGATAAATGCTTAATACTCTAATATGTGTCATTGTTGGACTAAGCTGAAATAGGCCTGAAGCACAAAGTTTGTCATCATCAAAAAGGGGGAATTTGTTGGCCCAAGAAAGGAAATAGTTTTGAAGATTGACAAAGTAACTCCGAGATGAACCAGGTCCATCACAAGTGATATAGACCAGCAGAGTTAAAGGCACATGAGATGCACATGCAGGAGATAAATATATCCTGATTAAATTGATATATCTTCTGATCGAAACGATTGCAAACACGAAATTGAAGAAGGACTCCTTATTCAATAAGACTAGAATCAAAGATAAGGAAGGATTTAGGAGTTGAGTTTGACTAGAACTCTTTCACCATGGAAGAGTTGGATTAGGATTCTAGTTAATTCCTTATCTACTAACTCCTATAAATTGCAGATTGTTCTTATGATATGTAGACGCACAAAAGCAGAAATTTATCAAGAATTGAGAGAAAAAATTTCGTGAAGAAATTTTGCAAGCAGTTCGAGCCAAATTGGAGAGTGCGAATCTGAAGCTACATACCAGCTAGAAGAACCAGTTCCAGCTATTTTTCATTGAGTCTTGTTGGTTGTAGTAGGCGTTTTAATATTGTATCTTTTCAGCTTTCATAGAAGCAATTGTAATAGGTACACATTGTTCAAGTTAGAGTTAACTTGAAGCTGGTAGAAATTAGCTAAAGGTTAGTTACTACATAGGGTTAGATTTAATCCTAGGATTACAAAAGAGTTTATTTTGTAAGTCCGTTTGTCTCAGAGTTTTAGTGAAGAGTTTGAGCAAATTCTATTGAGGTGTAGGTCGTGGTTTTTTCATCTTTTGAGCCAGGTGTTTTCCACGTAAAAATCTCTGTGTTTTTACTTTACTGCTTTTATTATTCCGCAAACAACAGTAGTTGGAACACCAAGAAGAACCAGGTTCTTCTAGTAAGACAGCACTCGAAAAATTGGGTACCACACAATTAACTATATTCTTGTGTGGTATTGATGTCTAAAACAACAAAAATAAACCTAGTAGTTTCCTACTAGTAGGGTCTGGGGAGGGTAAGATGTACGCAGTCTTACCCCTACTTCTAAAAGGGCAGAAAGGCTATTTTCGATAGTCCCTCGGCTAGAGAACGACGAAAAAAGAAAAGGTAATTGCGACAAGTAGGAATAACATCAAGATGAAATAACATCGAATCCAAGAATGCAGTCAAACTCTAGGTAGTAATAATCATCTATGAATAAAGATATCATACTAACACTAATGCTAGAGAAATGAGTAAGACAAAGAGATACGCTCGACTACCTACGAACCTTCTACCCTAATCTTTGACCTCCACACCCTCGTGTCTAGGGCCATGTCCTCAGTCAGCTCCAACTGCATCATGCTCCGCCTAATAATCTCTCCCCAAGACTTCTTAAGCCTACCTCTACCTGTCTTGCTGCCCACCAAGGCTAACCACTCGCATCTTCTACTGAGGCTTCTATACTTTTACTCTTAACATGCCCGAACCATATAAACCTCGCCTCCCGCATCTTATCCTCCATAGGGGCCACTCCCACCTTTTTTCTGAATAACTTCATTCCAAATCTTATCCAACCGGGTATGCCCACACATCTACCTCAACATCCTCATCTCAGCTACTTTTAGCTTCTGGGTGTGAGAGTTCTTGACCGGCTAATACTTTGCTCCATACAACATAGTCGGTCTAACGACAACCTTGTAGAACTTACCTTTAAATCTCAGCGGAACATTCTTATCACACAAGACACTGAAAGCATGCCTCCACTTCATCCATCTTGCTGCGATACGATGCGTGACATCTTCATCAATCTCCCCGTTATCTTGTATTATGGATCCAAGATACTTGAAACTACCTCTCTTGGGGATGACTTGCGTATCAAGCCTCACCTCCATATCCCCTCTTGGGTACCGTTGCTGAACTTGCACTCCATTTATTCCGTTTTAGTCATGCTCAATTTGAAACCCTTAGACTCTAGGTTCTGCCTCCAAACCTCCAGCCGGTCGTTAACTACCTCACATCTCGTCAATTAAAACTATTCAATCCGTAAATAACATACACCATGGCACCTCACCTTGAATATGTCTCGTTAATGCGTCCATCGCCAAGGAAAATAAGAATGGACTAAGTGCTGATCCATGGTGCAACCCCATCATAACTGAAAAGTATTCCGAGTCTCCTCATGCTGCCCTAAACCGAGTCTTAGCTTCATCATACATGTCCTTAATCACCCTAATGTAGGATACTGGGACCCTTTTATCCTCCAAGCATCGGCAGAGCACCTCTCTCGGGACTTTGTTATATACTCTCTCTAGGTCAATGAACACCATGTACAAGTTCTTCTTCATCTCCCAATAACACTCCACCAATCTCCTCACAATGTGAATGGCTTCCATAGTCGAACGCCCCGACCCGACATGAAATCGAACTGGTTCTCAGAAATGGATACACTGGTCCTCACCCTCACTTCAATCACCCTCTTCCAAACTTTCATAGTGTGGCATCTTAATCTCCCTATAATTATTGAAATTTTGGATGTCGCCCTTGTTTTTACACAGAGGAATCTTCGTACTCCACCTCCATTCATCGGGCATCTTCTTCGTCCTAACAATGAGTCTGAACAACCTAGTGAGCCACTCCAAACCTGCCCTACCCGTATTTTTCCAAAATTCTACAGGCATTTCATCTGGCGCGGTAGTTCTGCCCCTGTGCATCTTACACATAGCCCCCTCGACCTCCTCTACTTTTATGATCCTACAATAGCCGAAATTCCGGCTCATCTCGGAGTGCCATAAGTCATCCAACATAATGTCCCTATCATCCTCTTCGTTCAGAAGTTTATGGAAATATGTCTGTCGTCTTCGTCTAATCTGATCCTCTTCCATCAAAGCTCTACCTTCCTTATCTTTGATACACTTAACTTGATCCAGATCACGGGCCTTCCTCTCTCTCATCTTGGCTAGCCTGTATAGCTTCTTTTCCCCGCCTTTGACCCCAAGCTTTTCATAGCCCTTTGACCCCAAACGCCGGAGTCTTAGCCGAAGTAACTGCTAACTTTGCCTCCTTCTTAGCCCTCTGATACCCCTCCCTGTTCATCAATCTTCTCTTTTTCTATCTGCTCTACTTGCCTTTATATCTCTTCATCAATAGTACTAAGCAATTGTCCTGATCTAATAGTCATGCTCGTTATATTTGAAAATGAGCCAAGAGCCATTAAAATATACGAGGCACTGAATTTCTTTGGCTTCAAGCAAATAGTAATCAGGTTCACATTAATCTATAATTACATAGGAGTATAGAGAAGAAACGTGAAATATAGCAATTAAGTAAGGGATACAAACAATAAGCATTGAACAAAGAAAACTTATATTTTTTTATTATCACAAGCAATCATAACTCCAATGGATACCTGAAGGATATATAGATCAACAACTTCAGAAGGGAGGAAGACAAGTTGTTGCAATGATATGATGATCTTAATCAAGCATCATTGGTTTAGAACATAAAAGTAAAGTAAGATATTAATATCTTAAGTCATTTATAGTCATATCATTTAAGGAGTATTATATAAATTGAGAACACATCGATCATATAGCTGGTAGAAGGATACATAACAAAAGCCAACAAAATCACTTTAACAATATGTTGATTTGATGAAAACACATGTGCGAAAGAACAGAAGCAAATAACTTATGTTCTATTTTTCTGTAAAGGCTTTTGTTCAACTGTTTTACATAGAAAAGAGACAGTAAAATATAGGCAGAATGGCCTAAATGTCACCTATACTTGTGTCACTTTGTCATGCCGGTCCTCCTACTTAGCTTTTTCTCATCTAGACACTTTAACTTATTCAAAATCTATATTTTAAACCCTTCTGACCGTTGACCAAGCACATGTGAAAAAATAATGGTTGAGCTGGACAAAGTGAGTGTAATTCACGCGGATAATGAGCGTGAATATAAATATTTTGAACCAGAAATAATTAAAATAAAAAGAAAAAATCATTAAAATAAGAATGAAAAATAAAGAAGTAAAAAAAGAAAAGAAAAAAACAAAAGAGATATCCTGTACGCCTTTTCTTCTCCCCCCAACCCCCCACCCACCCCAACAACAACACCCTCCTTCCTTTTCGTTCCTGGACAGGGCTCTCTTTTTGGGTGCTAATGCATCTATGTCAGTCCAAGCTTCTCAATTTTGCTGGAGTTAAGCCCAATTATGTTTATTTTACTGATGATTTTTATGAACAATATAGTGACTATGAAGAAGGGGGCAACCTGGACATGGTATTTTCAACATAACAGATGGCACCTTTAAGGGCCACTATAAGTGTCTTTCCCTTAATCATTTTACTCCACCGATGTGTCTTGGTGGAGTAACTTAGCACGGCGACCCGGAGGGTGACGACTTGCAACCGGTGTTTGCATCCATGGCGGTGTCTCCGGTATCTTGCCTTGTCTTCAATATTATAGATCTGAGCCTTAATTGGAAGGTTATTTTCTTAAGTGCAAACCTACAGGCTTTTTTCCGTTAAATTTTGAAATTCAGAGGTGAAAACCAACAACCTTGTTCCGCCATTGATTTTCCTCTATTTTTAATCTCTATTCCGCATTGATTTCCTCAATTTTCAATCTCTATTCTGTCGTTGATTTTCCTCCATTTTCAATTTCTGTTCCGCCATTGATTTTCCTCCATTTTCAATCTCTGTTCCGCCATTGATTTTCCTCTATTAAAATGAGGGGAAAGTTTGAGTTTGGGGGGGGGGGGGGTTTAATAATCATTTCCCGTTTAAAATTTTTCTATGTGGCCATAATAAATGACCTGGAGCCTACGTGGTTTAATTTTCTTGACATGGCGTCCTACGTGTAGGAGATTGTATTACACGCACTGACGGCCTCGTGTCATAAGCGTTCCTTATAAATGATTTGAAAGAGTGTAAGTGTTCAATTGACAAATTGTTAAGTTTGAGAACCGGCATGGCAAAGTGGCACAAGTATAATTTCCATTTAGGTCATTCCACTAAAGTCCAAAGATGTTTAAAACTCATGGACCACTCATTATACTGAGAACTTGTACAATAATAAAAAGAAAGTTTGAATTTGTCAATCACATTTTCTTTTTCAATATGATCTTGGGCAAAAGATATTTATGCATATGCGAAATATAGCTTTATCTTTGATAATGTTGCATCAATATTTGAAAGTAGTATGAAAGATCAAGATGTGTATTTATGGTTATTAAAGATCTCGCATTTGAAGCTTGACAAACATAAAGAACTTGTGATACCTTTCTTTTCCCATATAAACTTATTACTTATTTGCATGTCAAAGTGAAAGCCTTTCTCATGCCTTCAATAGCTTTCTTGAAGCTTCTTCCATACAGTCATTACAATCTCGTTTGGATTTGGAGACGAGTTTCTTTAGCAAGTTGCATAGAGTTTTGTTGAATGCTTCAGCTAGACCATTGGCGGTGGCGTTGTACATCAAAGAGTTATGTTTCTTTAACCCAAAGAGATCACAAACCTTGTTCATCAACCTATTATCGAATGGCTTTTTGTTATCCGTTATTATGTAACAAGGAATGCCAAAGCGATAGATTATGTTTACTCGAATGAAACTTACAACATTTTCCTTATTTACCTCCTTAAGAGCAACAACTTAGCCCATTTTGAGAAGTAGTCAGTTGCAGCCAAGATGTATAGGTGCCCACCAGAGGACTTTGGGTGGTCCAACAACATCCAATCCCCAAGCGTCAAACGGCCAGGATGCAACAGTCGGGTGCAACACTCAGGAGGTTGGTGAATAAAATTCGCATGGAATTGACAAGCCTTGCATCTTCGAGCGTAGTCCAAGAAATCTTTTACCATTGTTTGCCAATAATATCCCATCCTTTTTATATGAAAGTGGAGCTTTGGTCCTGACTAATGTGACCCACATACCCTAGAATGTGCCTCTTGCAAAGCTTGGAGTGCTTCTTCTTCCCCTAAGCATCGCAAGAGTACTCCCTCGAACGACCTTCTGTATAGAGTATCTTTGTAGTAAAGGAAGCGAGGTGCACGACGACGGATTTTGGTCCTTCTCCTTGGATTTTCTTGAAGTATCCCATAACATAAGTAGTAGATAATGGGTTGTTGCCATTCTTCTTTCTCAACTTTAGAAATAACGGCAAGATGCTTGAGTTCATTTTCTTCACCTTCAGCCTCATTTGGCGGCTGTACTACCCATTTTTGGCAGACACTAACTTGCGCTTGATCAGGCAGGGTTAACGATGAAGCTAGGGCAGCTAAAGCATCATTATTCTTATTTTCTTTGCTTGGCACATGTTGAATAGTTACGCCACCGAGCCTTCCCATTAATTTTTTAGCGTAATCATGATATGGGCGTAATTCAGCCTTCTTGACCTCGTAACTACCTAAAAGTTGATTGACCACTAACTAAGAGTCACCAAAGACATGCAATTGCAATTGCTTCATATCAACGGCCATTTCAAGCCCAAGTATTAATGCTTGATACTCAGCAACATTGTTGGAACAGAGTTGTGACAAGGTGAAAGAGTAGGCAAGACTTCACCTTGGGCAGTGAAAAATACTACACCAGCACCAGCTCCCCCACGATGCGCAACACCATCAAAGTACATCTTCCATGGAGGTTGAACTTCAACGACCATTGCGTCCTCATCAGGTAGTTTGTCAGTTAGCTCCCAATCATCAGGTATCAGGTGATCTGCGAAGAAGTATGCCAATGATTGTTCTTTTACAACCTTTTTAAGGATGTACAAAATCTCGAATTGTTGAACTTGTAGGTACCATCTCTCTAGTCGATCACTAAGAACATGTTTTGACATCACGAACTTGATGGGATTTGCTTTAGAAACAAGACAGACAACATGAGCTTGAAAGTAGTGCTTCAACTTTTGAATTGAGAAGACTAGCGCCAAAGACAACTTTTCAATTGGCGAATAATTCAGCTCGTTTAGTGTCACCATCCTGCTCAAGTAGTAAAGAGAGTTTTCTTTCCCCTCACTATTTTCTTGGGCCAACAACGTTCCAACATAACTTTCTTGTGCTGAAATGTATAGTATCAGCGGCTTCCCAAGTGTAGGGGCTGCCAAAACTGGAGGCTTCATCAAGTATGTTTTGATACTTTCAAAGGCATTGCTACAAACTTGGTCCCACTCAGAAAGAACGTCCTTCTTCATGAGGCGACTGAATGGTTGGCACCTCCCAACTAGGTTTGAGATGAATCTACTAAGGTATGCTAGCTTTCCTTGTAGACTTTTTAATTCATGAATATCCTGAGGCTCAGGAATTTTCAAAATTGCATCTACTTTGGCTTGATCAATTTCGATCCCTCGATGCCGGACAATGAAACCCAGGAACTTTCCGGAGGTAACTCCAAAGACGCATTTCAAAGGATTCATCCTAAGTTGTATCTCTGGAGCAACTCAAACACCATTCTCAAGTCTTTCAAGTGGTCTCACTTCTCTCTTGATTTTACCACCAAGTCGTCAACATAGCATTCGACATTCTTGTGGAGAAGATCGTCGAAAATATTCTTCATATCCCTTTGGTAAGTAGAACCAGCTTTCTTCAAGCCAAAAGGCATTACCCTGTAGCAATAAATACCCTTGGGGGTGCGTAATGCAGTAAACTCTTCATCTTTTGGTGCCACGCGAATTTGGTTAGAGCCTGACGAACCATCCATAAACAACATTGCCTCATACCTAGTAATAGCATCGATCATCAACTATGGAATAGGAAGCGGGAATTCATATTTGGGACACGCATTGTTGAGATCCCTGAAGTCAACACACACTCGAATCTAGCCATTCTTCTTCTTTACAGGGACAATACTTGAGACCCACGTTGGGTATTTAACTTCCCGAATAAATCCAGCTTCAATGAGTTTGTTAACTTCAGTTTCAATCAGGGGAACCAAGTCTGGTCTCTTTACACCTTTGAGCTTGCTTAACATGATGAGCGCCACTCTTGACCGCAAAGTGATGGACTGCCACTTTAGGGTCCAAGCCAGGCATTTCTTTGTAACTCCAAGAAAAGACATCCCTAAACTCCTTGAGTAACTCAATATAAGTGCTTTCTTCATCAACTTCTAGTAAAGCACTTAGGTAGGTGGGTCTTGGTTCTTCATCAGTGCCAAGGTTAACTTCTTTTAAGGCATCAACCGTTTCCTTCACCCCTTCTTCAAGTTCCAGGGGAGCATCTTTCTCATATTCATCTTCTTTAGGGTCCCCATCGTTGAAGGATATGTGATAACACGGTGAAACATCGTCCAATTTCTCATCATCCTCCATTAGAGATAAAACACCATGCTCGCTTTGTGTAGTAACATGATACGAAGAACCCACACTTTATTCGTCTTCATCATGTTCTTTAATGTAGACCACCGTGTATGGATTCACCTTCAGTACTTCATCATACGAAACCATGACTTTTGTTTGTCGCTTCATTCTAGAAGGAACCAAACTTTGGAAATTTTTAGAGATCTTTTGAATTTTGGGCGAAGCGGATGTTCTTGTATTTTGATAATTTCTCTGGAACTTATTCTCCTTCTTTAACGGACCCAATCTTTCAAAAACGAAAGTTTTCACTATTGATTTTCCAAGTCGGTCAAAGACGGAAGGCTTGTTAGAAGCGGCAGATTTGTCTTCTACAATGATATAATTACTACTCGCCCTTCTTATTGAGATTCACATTGGTGACAGTTTCTTGTATCCCAAACCTTCACGTGGTTGCCTCGTTGCAGCTTCTGATGGGAGATTTCCTAACTTTGACTGCTCATTGGGATTGTATCCAGCCTTTGCAAATAGCTTGTAAGCGTTAGGATCAATACCTTCATCTGTCCTCTTTGTAGGGAGTGCCACTTTCTGCAGACGATTTGGGGATACAAACCCTGCAAGCGACTTCGAGGAAAACTTTACTGCCTTAATTCGTTTTACCGGAAGAGTTAACTCCTTTAGCATGTTAGTTTGGAGATTAGATTATATGCCTTCATATTTCTTCCTTTTAGGGACATATTGGAGCACATGACTTATTTTCTTACCATAAGACACAATCACGTTGGGTTATACCTCCTTAGTAACATCTTTAACTTTACCAATAGTCACCTCAGCTCTTTTAGATGCGGGCTCATCATTCTTGCTTTTCATGCCATCATCAACTTTTAGCTCCTTCACAATGTGGTTCTTCAAGTAGAACTTTGCATCGGCGAAGTGTGACTCTGCTTCGGTGAATGACGCATCATCGGCAAATATCTTCTTCTCGACTTCACCCTCGTAGTATTTTAAACATTGATGGTAGGTAGACGGAACTACTTTATTCTCATGTATCCAAGGCCTTCCAAGCAAGACATTGTTTGAAGTCTTCGCATCGATCACATGTAGCCATGCACTTGATTGCATATATTCAATGGTTATTCCCAGCCTGATCGTGCCTATGTCTCTTTTCCCCCCTTGGTTGAATCCTTGGATCATCACACGACTTTCTGAGAGTTCGTTCATGGGAATACCAAGCTCTTTCGTAGTGCGAATTGGAAAAATGTTCACTGAGGATCCTCAATCAACGAAAATTCGATTTACCCTTTCATCACACATATAGCCAACTATGTACAGATAGTCCCCCCACTTACCATATATTTAACGATTGATATTTGGTAAGTGGATATTCATT
>ML334936.1:8856-65147 GCA_005239505.1 Nicotiana paniculata
TTTGTTCGGCCCCATTGAGTATACTAGACATCATGTGGGAAACAAAAAAATGACTTGCATTTTAAAGACTTTGCACTAATTTTATATGTATCTCTTCTTAAATTTGTTCTTCTGTCTAGCACTGTTTCTTTGGATTGTTTTTTTTTTTTGTACGTTCTAAGTCAAATACTTAACTATAGTAAAAGAAGTGAATTTACGAAAATTGTAACAACATGGTAACATGAGTGGAAGTAGAGGTTTTAGGTCCGAGTCTCGCTGCCACCACCTCTGAAAAAAAGTCACATGTTTGGTCCAAGAAAAGTTATTGAGCTGCACATGACAGGCGGGCCGGAGCTACAACTGCTGAATGCTGGTCATTTAAACTCCCTTCGGCGAAAATTATATATATATACGTATATAGAGAGAGTAAACATAACATTTCTGGAGAATCAAGAAATCTGGAGAAATAAAAAGGGGAATTGTGAAGATGTTACAAAATGTATATGACTTCCTTGTGACATTTTCTGAGTTATGATTTTTATTTACAGTAACAACCATTGAACAAGCAACTGTATCTCTGTCCATTCTCCGCGAAAGGGTCGATCAATTTGATCTTGTCATGGTGGATGTCAACAGGACAGAAATGGACTGCTTTGAGTTCATCAACTGCACTCAACTCATCAAAGACATACCTATTATTGAAATATAGGACTATTGAAAAGTGTCAAATTTTCATACTTTATTTGGAATTTGGTTCTGATTTGTCCATTTTTTTTTAGTAATGTCATCAAATGTGAAGAGGGGAATGGTGGCACAAGCCAATTCAGCAAAGAAACTCAAGAATGTGTGGCAACGTGTGTATAGGCACCAAAAGAATAGATCATGGTGGTTTAGGAGAACACAAGAAATGTCTGTCCTCATGCTTCTTCAAACTTTCTCATAAGCAATCATTTAGAATAAGCACTTAGCAAGGTAGTTCATGTCTTGAAATTGGTAAATGAATATTTTAGTTGTGACATTAATATATAGCCGACGTTTTCCTTATTTCTTTCATTTTTTTGGGTCCAAAAACAAGAAGCTCCACATGTTCAACCAGCTACTTCTTCTATACGTAACCAATCTAAAATCATGTCGCAAATAGGGTTGGGCATATATCGGGTATAACCGATAGCCCGAATCGAAAAGAGCTTATTAGGGTATCGGTATCGGGTTATTGGGTTAACGGTTCGGTAACGATTTTGTATTTTTTCACTATTGGATTATCGGTTCGGGCCACGGTTTGCCTAATTTCTTAACGAGTTAACCGATTAATAAAACTAGGATTTTACCCTTAAGTATATAAATATATCTATGACTTCATTCTCTTTTATTCTCCCAATTTTCTCAGCTGTATTCAAGATTGAAGTTTCAATGTTTACTCTTCAGACTCTGATTCAATTCTTAAACTGTTCTTCTTCAAAATTCATAGTACAACCACATTCTTAGAATCTTAGCGTAAGTTTGTATTCCAAAATTACTTCTTTGTTAAGAACAAATTTCGTCCCTTTCTTTTCAGTTTTACAGTAGAGTTCGATAATAAAAATATAGGATTTTTTTATTGTTTTCGATTCTTTATTTTGTGCTCATGTTTTAGTTCTATGTTTGTACTTGTTAACACTATTTCAGTTGTGTTTGGATAATTTTTGAATTACTAACTAGTACACTTGTTGCTCTTGCTAAAATTGGACTCTAGAAAATGACATTGATCTCTTGATTATGGTTTGGGAGGAAACCAAAAAATTGTAATTTATGTTCCTGTTAACTAATATTTGCAGTGGATTGGAGATGGAATGCTTGTGGAGTTGTAATATCACTTTTTGAGATTGCACAGTTCATGAATTTGTCAAAATGAAACATTCTTCAAATATTAGTTGTGGCTAGAATGCAGAATTGGGTAGTATACTATATGTGAATTCTTCTCTTTTTTTTGCTTAACTCAAGTGAATTGTCTTCTCTTTTTTGCTTAACTCTAGATTGAGTTATCTTATCGGGTAAACCGATAACCGAACCGATAATGATTGATAACCGATTAACCGATAACCGATAACTAATATCTTATCGGTTTATCATATTTGTAAACCGATAACCGATATGCTAAACCGATAATATTCATAACCGAACCGAAACCGACCGATGCCACCCCTAGTCGTAAACACCACGTCCTCTGGTTCCAATAAGTCATGGAGTTAATGAGGAGTTAAGTAGAATTGGGAACTTCAATTCTGTGTCCTAGATCTTTGTATTTCCCTTTGAACACATCAACAAATGATTTCCCTATGAACTTCAACAAACCACTTCCAGGAAACATACATAACTCAACCACCTTCACTTCCTTCTTTAGTTTCACTGAATCCAAACGATTATGTGTTGGCGGAGTTGAATGACTGGAACCAAGAGCTAGAACTCGACAATTACACTGGTGAAATGATAGAAAATCAGATAGGCAGTTACTACAGCTGGCTAGAGGAAGTAGGTCATGTCTTGACTTGACTGTTCCTAGTCACTACTCCACCGAAGTTAGTCGGTAATCATACAAAACTAATCGCTCTCAATTGGTCTTTTAGGTCGAAAAAGAAGTATTTTTTAGTCGTGTGAAAACCTTTAATAGATCTAGGGCTGCAAAACACTTGCTGGTGAAAACCTAACTTTTCTCTTGCATTGACCCAATTAATCTGACTTCACATCCCAACAAATCCATTAAAGTTGAAAGCGCTCCTTGCATTGCAACTTACAAAATAGCAACTTTATGGCAATTTAGAAGAAATGAATTTGAGAAAAAAAAATAAAAATGCATTCAAACCTGCAAATGACTAGCAATATGTTGATGAGTTAAGTTGGGAACATTCATTTAAGTCTCTATAACATCATCCAATTTTTTTATGTTAAATTTAAGTCTCTATAATGTTAAATTTTACTTCTCTATAACAACTTTTTATGTATAGCAACAATCATTTTCATTGCAATATGCTTTTTGTAAAATTATCCATTTTATAATAGCCATGTAGAATTTCTAAAACTACCAATAATAAGCTTAAAGATTTTAATTTGATCAATTTTTATAAAACTTTAGTGCACCAATTATATGCATATCTTTTGAGATTTTAAATTTGAATAATTTCTTATCTTTTATATGTAACATTAAAAAACGGAAAAAATGATTTTTCATAATTTTTGTCTATAACAGCCAAAATATATTTAAAACTCAAATACTATTGTACGCATATAAATTTTATTAAAATTAAATCCATAAAAGAATTTGGATTATATTTTAAAATTCAAGATATATTGGTCCAAATAAATATTATGGACTAATATAATTGAATTAATTATATAAGTCCAATATATATATGGGTTAAATAAATAAGTCTTAATCCATTGGGCTAGCCCATTTAATTGGGCTAAAATGATGAGCCCACTTTATTAAGCCCAAAATGTCATCCTCCTGGAGGCCCAGTTTGGTGCCACGTGTCAAATGACATGGCGCGCCAAATCAAATGGAAGAGCCAATAGGACCATGCCATGTGTCAAAATGACAAGGCATGCCAAATCACATTAAAAGGCTAATGAAATCGTGCCACGTGTGCAAGTGACATGTTCTGGCCAATCAAATGCGGCCATGTCACACTTCAATTTGATTGGTCGGAAAGAGTTTATTTTTATCGCAACTCCTCCCTTCCACAACTATAAATAGGGGTCTTCATAACTCAAAAAGGACACCAGAAGTTATAACAAGAAGCAAGAGAGAGCTCGTGGATCAAACGCCACAAATTTCAAGCTTCAAGCAATCAAGTTCAAGTTCAAGCTCAAGAACGAAGAACAATTCAAGTATTCAAGATCAAGAACGAAGTCAAATCAAGTACAAGGCGTTCAAGATCAAGGCTACTTGTTCGTGATATAATTCGTGACAACGATCAAAGTGTTCGCGATGGATAAATCAAAATTCAAATTCAAGATCAAGCTCAAAGGCCCTTGAATATATACTAGAAAAGTAGAATCAGAGCATTCATAGAGATTGTACACTCAAATTACTTGAAATCAAATACTACGATTGTTGCAATATCTTTCAGTCTTGATTTTATTTTCTCGACGCAAATTTATTGTCTACAACTATTATAGATGTATAACGTCCATTCATTATAAAAATCTAAAAATATTGGAACAAATAATATTGTTATAGAGAGGTTTGATTATATTTGAGTTGCTACTTTAATGAATTTTTAACATATAATATTGACACTGTAATGAATTTTTTACATATCAATTATTTAACTTGTACCATTCTTCCTTTATTCTAAATTATCAATCAATGCTATTATGTAAAAAATTCACATGCGAGCTCCAGCTATTGTTTCTTTGGATATTTCCTCAGAAAGAAAAAAATGTGAAAAAAGTTTCGCAAATTTGACGAAACCTTGAACTATAAATGTCATAACTAGAATATTTCATCTATATTTTTTTAAAATAATCAGAAGCTAATTAGTAATCTCATCTACCAATTCTCTTTTTCTGGCTTGACTAATCCGAATTCATGCCAGATAGCTAGTCCATAAATCTTTATTGCCCATTAGTAAATAAGTACCTGAACTAAATTTTGTAACTCCAATGTTCCTATACTATACCTATGTATAATAAAAAGTATGTACGTCTACTATACCTAATGACGAACCAAATATAATTAAAAAATCTGGGTCCGTTACTGACTTTACATGTGTATAATAATAAGTACCAACTACCGAAAAGGTAATATCCCGGCTAACCCCTATAACAAAATATTTAATAAATCTAGGCTTTTCATATTGCCCATTTTTATTAAAAAAACCCAATCCAATAAATTTCTCTAATATATATTATTCGATTTATAAGCATCTCTTGTAAAATATGAGCAATCCCAAATATTAATCCGACCGATATCTTAATATCGGGTTAGCTTATAAAATAAACCCACGTTTTTCATATTGCTATCAAACAGTGAAGAAGGAACGAATCGGAAAAGGGTCTAATAAAAGGTTTATGTGACGGCATTCGTATTTCTCGAGCCCAATAAGTTGTTCTTTGACCGAATTTTTTTATATTTCTTTTAAATATTTTGATGTGTATATATATTGTGGAGTTGAGTAACATGGAATTTGCAATTACTACCACAAAAAAATCAACAAAAATCATTCCGAAAATATGTAGGACGAAGAAGATTGATTTTAGGGGTCAACTTGGAAATGATTTGATATTGGAGATATTAGGATGTTGAATTGTTTTGGGGATTTGATTCGGTTACAGAAAAATACAGATTGCTTCATGTTATAGAAGCATTTCTACCAAAGATGAAGGTTCTAACTCTGGGAAATAACGCTGATCGCATAATGTTCTCTCCAAGACAATTCATATTCGCCCATAATACCACTATTCACCTCCAAGTTCTGCACGTCGCCAAGGTACTCCTCCAAGTTATTTTCATTTTCAAATTCCTCCCCGGAAAAGTTTAATCCAAAATCTTGTTTTTCTAATCCTTGAAAGTAATTTCCCTCTTGAAAATTGATAACTCCAATACCATATGAAGAAATCCTTGAATTTGATTCTATAGCAAAAGTCTCTTTATCATCAATTTTCTCATTTATTCCCAAGTTGCTTGAACATGACTTGACATCTTTAAGTAGCTCTTTAATTTTGTCAATGCCAAAATAACTTGAGCTTTCAATATTTAATTGAGTTTTACTAGCTGTTGGATTTGCATTTGAGGAATTTGAAAAATCCATTTTCTTTTGCAATTCATTGCTACCATAATAAGGCTTTAATCTACTACTTTCAGAATTACCACTTGAACGCATTACTCGTAATCTATGCTTCTGAAAAGGAAGAAAAGACAAAATCAAACAAATTAAATATTTAGAAGTATTTGTTAAACAACTACTATTGTTTAAGCTAAAGAAAGATAAAATATGTCCAATACTCAGCAATTGAAGCAACATTTATTATGGAGTTTAAGTTCTATGCATTAACATTATAAAATATATTTATACAATCTGGTCACTCGTTACGTTATTATAAGTAAATTTCTTGAAAAAAATAATAATTAATAATCTGGTAAAAATGATAAGTAACATGTTAAAAATTTACCGCTAATTGGTATACGTTATCTAAAATATTTCTTTATGTTTTAATTCCAAATTTGATGGTAGTCCATAAACGAGAATCCAATAAATTACCTGCAAATGACTAGCAACATGTCGATGAGTTAAGTTGGGAACATTCATTAGCTTTAATAGTGCCTTTGGCTGAGCCTCTGGAAATACAGAAGAACCAAACAAAATTGTTAAGTCAAAAAAGTATTATTAAAATTGAATAAATATATATAGTTGACTTGAGAAAAAACAAAAAGAATAATTAAACACTTACTTTTTTCATCTCCTAAAGTATTAATTGCTTTAAGGAATTTAAGATGAAGTTGAGGGGTCCAAATTACACGTTGTTTTTGCTCCAAATTAATGCCAACTTGACTGCTTTTCTTTTCCTCATAATTATTGACAGTTGAATTATTTAAAGGATTAATAATTTCAACTCTTTCTGCTGCACTTCTTTCACAACTACTCTCTTCTGATCTCCTGTGTTTTTCTGCATATATTCACTGTCACAATCAAGAAGATTTTATACTTCCAACCAGAAAATTATTAACTATATTTGGAACAACAGAAGTTATTTTTCGAAAAATAAAATATTTTTTTGTGTTGGTTGGAGATAGAAAAACTATTCTGGATTTATTTTTTTAGATTGATAATAATATTAGCAAGACAGTATTTAGATGAAAATTTTGAATATTAAAGATTGACTATAAATTTATAATGTATTTCGGGAAAAAGGTTGATAATAATGTATAAGTGTTGGTTAAAAAAAGTGATATAAAGTAAAAAGTTGAGATAATTGAGAGGAAACGACTTTCGCCCAATATTGATTAAATCATTTTTTTCTATTTTGGTGGAGGAAAAATAATTTTTTTTGGCAACAAAACATCCAAAATGAGTTATTTTCTAGTACATTCATATTTTTAAACAAATTAAGTTTGACATAAGCTTGCAACTATACTTCTAACTACTAACCATAAAATTTACATTATTATCATTAACTATTCTTTACCAATAAAAGATTTCTCTTCTAGAAATGTAAACTTTCCTTTGTTCACTTTTTGAAGTTTTGCTTTGACTTTGTTGTGGAAAATATGTTGCCAAACATTAATGAGATCCTTAATCCTTATTGGTTTCTGCCAAAAAAAACATGCTCCTTCATCCAAAGCTTTCTTGGCCATCTCCATGTTTGATCTATGAGACATCACTGCAACAAATATTCAAAGAAAAAATAAAATTATTGAAAACGAGAGACATAATTTATTTACAAGATTTCCTATGATTCCCAAATTAAACAGGAGATTTTGTTTTATATATAATCCTTTACAATTGTTAATTTAGTTATATGAATTATTTTACAGGATATCGATAAGAATAATTATGAGATCTGCAAGTAAAGGCGAAAATTATTTCTTAATATTAAACTTACAAATAATTGGGATGTCTCTTTCAAGCAAAATGTGATTGAGAAATGTGAATCCATCCATTTGTGGCATGTTGACTTCAGCAATGACAAGGTCATATTGGTTCTTCCTTTCTCGAATCATTGACAAAGCAATAGTTGCTAATTCAATCGTCGTAACTGTACAACAACAATACTAACAAATACGCCTTAATTTTAACAAGTCGTCACTCACTGTATGATAAAGGAAAGTTTTAATTTGTCCTTGAACTTCAGGTAATTATGTTACATATTAGGTATTGCCTGACGAAGATGTTACAGTTATAGAAATATTTATCTACATATATACCCCATGAATATACCAGATCAATAATTCCATGAGACAGTGTGAAATATTCTTTTACATAAAACTTTATCATTTAACAATAAATATGTTGTCAAATAGAAATCTAAGAAAGCTGCAACTAATTAAAGGAAAAGCTTTATACATAATTTACAATAACAACAACAACAACAACAAAATAAGACGAATTAATTACAAAAAAAAATACCTTTATAAGACTGTTCTTCAAGTGTAGATGCAGTGTGCATTAGTGAAGTAGTGTCATGATCAACCACCAAAATTCGAAGCCCTTTAGCAGAACATGGAATGGCAATAATATTTTCCAGACCTTTGACATCCATAACTACAAAAATAAAATAAAATAAAATGTATAAATAAAAAAAATTTCTAAAGAGGCAGATTCGTGATTTTAACTTTTTCAGGTCCACTTTTGAGGTCATTGAACCCGTTGTATTTTTAAATTATAGGTTGTTCAAACCTACTATTTATTATAATATTAATAGATTTTACATGTCGAAAGTATTGAGTTCATATGAACCGGGTATTGCAATGTTGCATCTGCCACTGTTTATAAGAGATATAATAGAGTAACAACGTTTGTAAATAATTCAAAATAAATATCAATTTGGTAGAAAAAGTAAAGCCTTAAAACCTCTATAGCTCCAAATTAACCCAAACTTACATACAAGTTGAATTGTGATAATAGACGGCGACCCAGGATTGTGCAAAATCTATGAAGGAGAAAGATGTGAAATAATTCCCTCTAATGGACACTCTAATTCAATTTATACACACATTGTTCTTTATGTTTTGACTTCTCGTTATTGCTACAGATAAAGACTCCATAATGTTTTATAGCTAACTGTTTAGTTCTTAACTATAATTCCTGCATGTAGATATAAATAGAAGTCAAGAATGAGGAAAAAAGATTTTAAAGCTTGTTTTAACAACTGTTTCTTGCACTCTAAGTTTTGACTATTTAGCCCTCCTATTAGAGGCGGGATCAGAATTTAAACTTTATGGGTTGCCATTGAACTCAAAGCTCGTTTAGTAATTCAGTTCACGATTAAATTTTTTTATACATATTTACTGGATTTTCTAATACAAATACATGGTCTAACCAAAAGCTACTCGATTCATTTGAACTCATTCGTAATACTCTAGCTCTGCACCTGTCTCCAACAAAATTAGATAACGTGTCTGATCACCAATCTCGTCGGCATATTAATTTATTAGGAATACATACATACATATATATATACATACATATATATACACATACATATATATACACATACATATATATATATATATGTACATGTATGTATGTATGTATGTATGTATATACTATTGCANTAAATGATGATATTTTCATAACCAAAAAGAAGAAAAGAACAACCCTAACACTCTTGCACGGAGAGTTGCTTAACATCCAAAAACTTGCGATCGCCCTCGAAATGATCAGAATAAGGTAAAATTTGAAGATAAGTTCTATGGTCAATTAATTTCTTACTCCGTAATCTGATGCCATTGAAATGATATAACCTATCCAATAATAGACCAGAATCTTGTTTACTTATATCGTCCTTAGGATGTCTTCGACAAAATAATTTCAAGTATGCTTATATGCTTCATATGGTACGTTTAATATGTCACTCTTGACTTTTTAGTCCGTTTAAAAAAAAAATTTGAAAACTCTAATTTTAAACATTTCATTTCATCCTTATTGACATGCTCTTAAAGCCATAAAAATGTCATAACATATTTGAGTCCAAAGTTATAAAAAGCTTTTATTTTTTTCTTAAACTCTACGTTCATTTAAACATCGTGGAAAGTAACAATTACTTAGAAAAATCAATTTAAATCACGGAAATCATCGAATTTTGCTTATATTTGCGTATAAAGAGCAAATTCCCAAACTTTAGAAGTATGAAAAGAAAAGAAAACCGGTTTTTTCCTCACTATTAGCAAATAACCCTTCTTCCTTCTTCATATCATTGTGGCCAATGATGCCCTTGATGTGGCTAAGTGGCAATTATTTTTATAAAACTTATAAAAAGGGACAATTCTTCTATTAAATACCTGCAAATTGTTGCAAAACTTGATGTTGGGCCCGTGCTCGTCATGAGCTTTATCGGGTCGGGTCAGGTATTCTCATTACGGTCCGACTAAACTTTATCCATATAGCGGTAGAAATAGGGTAAGCGGGCAGCATTTTGTTCTTTGATTAATTCGGCAGTTTTTTCAACAAAAAGCTTCACTCCAAAAAGCAAAGCAGCAAAAATCAAAATCATTGTATTTATTCAAAATCAAAATCGGATTTAGTCGCGCCGCAATACAAGTACTACACAACCTCAGGCAAGCACTAAATCATTGTCTCTATTTCTTTTCCATCGATCCGTCCCTTTATTACTATCTATGAAGTTATAGTATTTATTTTTCTCACAATACCGTGCTTCAAAATGTTAAAAAAATATGAACGTTTTGTATACCACTTGCATTTATGCCAATATAATAATTAGAACGTTTGGTATGAGTATATTAGAAGAAATTATCATGGTATAAAAATTTGGACTTAGTTATTCAGTGTTTATTCTTTTCAATTTCTGAATTCTTGTGTTAGTTGTAGCACATCAGATTCATCTGTTAGCCATACTGTGATAAAGCTCCTAAAAAGACAATGTTGCCCTTGTTCTTAAGTTTTCTCAAACCTCTTTTAGGATACTCAAGTACAAGGATATAATTTTAAACAAAATTTTATTAAGTTTTAAACCAAACACAAAATTAGTTCTATACATCCAATTTTCAATGCAATGAACCAAATAGAAAATATACCAATCTTGCATTACTAATCCGATCCCTTTATTACAATCCCTACTTAATTTGTATAAACTAAAGGACCAATTAATTTACTAGGTTAATGTGTACGGCTGAAATCGGAGGAGTCCGATTTCGAAGTCTCTATTATATTCATGTCCGAGATGAAGTTCAAGTCCGATCTCAGAATGTGCACTTCGAGAAAGCACTTCGAAGGCCCGTGACGGCCTACCTCGAGGCAGTGCAAAATCGATAATAGTTAAGAAAAAGCAAAAATTTCCCAAGGACACGTGGTTAGGACAAATAAGATTTGCAAGAGATAGTACAAATTCGTACTAGGCCGTTATACAGTTGTACCAATAGTATTCTTTATCATAATTAGAAATGTACCATTTGGGGTTTTCCCCTCCTATATAAAGGGGACCCCAATCATTTTGTAAGATATATCATTCACAACAATAGAACTTTCTACTCTGTCTTTTCTCGTTTAATGTGCTCTTCAATTATTCATCAGCTTTATTATTCTTCATTTATTGTTCATACTTTATTTGTTACTAAACTGACCTCGAGACCCCGAGACGATCAAGCTCGAGGCTCTCACTCCTTTAGCAAAACTGGTTTGGTTATCACATTCTTCTTACTCACACTTATCATTTCTTGATTATTAACTAGTATTGGAATAAGTCACATATTTTTAGAACCACAAATCAAGTATAATTGTTAACACCATTTTCGAGGTAAACAATTTGGCGCCCATTGTGGTGATAAAGATAATAGTGATTATTTTGGTGATAGTTTTCTGATAACACACGTTATTCTTCACACTTTTTCTTGTCTAAAAATTCTTTGATTTCAGGTTAAAATATGTCTAACTCAGCAAACGCACCTGGAAACGACGGTCTCGGTTTCCATGGAGAAAATAGTGCAACAGATCCAGGGGACGGTGTGCCACCGCTAAACCCTGGGGTAGCACCAGCATCAAACCCTGTCGATGTAGGTTCACACATTGCTTTTCTCGTCGATTTAGGTATTGATATTGAAGGAAGTGTACACGGAGCGGACCAACCTGACGCACAAGGGACACAGGCTCGAGAAGAAAGAGAAGTTAGTCTACAAGTAATTTTCGAGATGTTGCAAGCACAACAAGTGGCTATCGCTCAGTTACAGAGTCAGCGAAAGACTCTGAGCGGAGCAAGACTAGAAACGACTCCTCGAGTTGAGCCAACCACAGAAAGATCAAGTAACAAAGGGACGGGAGTTGACCCCACCATTATGAAAATGCTCGAGGAACTCACCAAGAGGATCGAGTTGTGAGAAAAGAAGATAGAGGACAACGATAAGAAAGTGGAAACCTACAACTCGAGGGTCGACCAGATCCCGGGAGCACCTACGGTCTTGAAGGGACTGGATTCGAAGAAGTTTGTGCAGAAACCATTCCCACCGAGTGTGGCCCCGAAGCCCATTTCGAATAAGTTCAGGATGCCCGACATCCCAAAATATAACGGGACCACAGATCCTAATGAGCATATCAGCACATACACTTGTGGCATAAAAGGCAATGATTTGAAGGACGACGAGATTGAGTCTGTCCTACTGAAGAAATTTGGAAAAACCTTGTCCAAGGGGGCCATGATGTGGTATCATAACCTGCCCCCGAACTCAATAGATTCGTTTGCCATGTCGGCGGACTCATTTGTAAAGGCACATGCTGGTGTGATAAAGGTTGCAACGAGGAAGTCTGATGTATTCAAAATCAAGCAAAGAGAGAACGAGATGCTAAGGGAGTTCGTCTCCCGTTTCCAGTTAGAATGAATGGAATTACCACCAGTCTCTGATGACTGGGCTGTACAGGCCTTCACACAGGGACTGGATGAAAAAAGCTCAATAGCTTCGAGGCAGCTAAAGTAGAACTTGATCAAGTTACCCGCCATAACTTGGGCGGATGTGCACAATAGGTACCAGTCAAAAATTAGGGTCGAGGCCGAACAATTGGGAGCCCCCTGGGGCTTAGTTTATCCAAGCAGGCTACTAGAAAAGGAACAAGGAAATGCATAAAGGGAGCCAAGGCTGAACAAGGAAAGATATCAGCCATACGTCGAAGACAGAAGAAACACTTCGAGGCCTAACATACCTCAAAATGACCGAAGAGCGGATCGAGGCCACAGTTCCGGGGGAGTCATGAGCAAGACCGGGTTTCAGAAGCACTCAGGACTGATGGAAGCACCCCGATTGTCAGAATACAACTTCAGCATCGATGCCTCAGACATCATATCAGCCATCGGCAAGATTAGAGATACTAGATGGCCCAAGCCCATACAGACCGATCGTTCTCAAAGGAACCCCAATGTAATGTGCAAGTATCATGGTACTCATGGTCATAGGACCGAGGACTGCAGACAGCTTCGAGAGGAGGTAGCTCGATTGTTCAACGAGGGGTACCTTCGAGAATTTCTCAGCGACTGGGAAAAGAACCACTTTCGATAGAGAGATGCAAACAGGAAGAATGAACCAGAAGAGCCCCAGCATGTCATTCACATGATCATTGGAGGAGTCGACATCCCACAGGGACCCATATTCAAACGAACGAAAGCATCTATCACAAGGGAGAAATGGAATCGAGACTACAGGTCCGAGGATACTCTCACATTCAGCGAGGAAGACATCGAGGACTTATCTCAGCCTCACAACGATGCACTGTAATTTCTATCCTTTTAAATAAAGTTCAAGTTAAACGTGTGCTCATGGATCCAGGTAGTTTGGCTAACGTAATCAGGTCGAGGGTCGTGGAGCAACTTGGGCTGCTCGACCAAATCATACCCGCCCCTCAAGTCCTGAATGGATTCAACATGGCGAGTGAAACAACGAAAGGGAAAATCATCCTCCCAGTCAATGTGGCCGGAACCATATAAGACACCAAGTTTCATGTCATCGAAGGTGATATGAGATATAATGCTCTACTTGGAAGGCCATGGATCCATAGCATGGGGGCAGTGCCATCAATTCTTCATCAAATGATGAAGTTCCCAATAAAGGATGGAATAAAGACGGTATATGGAGAGTAACATGCATCTAGGGAGATGTTTTTGGTACATGACATGGCACCAGTATCGACATCATCTACCTCGGAGAAGTCAAAGGATAAATAGGTAGCCAAATAGCAACTACAGCTCGTACCCTCGGTTGAGCCCGGGGGACATGAGCCTGAAGAACAAGTGATCGAGGAAGAGGAAGATTTCCTTGCCTCTCGAGCCTTTGTCGCCTTCCGAGGAGTCAGATGCAATGAAGTCCACTATTGAGGAGCTCGAACAGGTGGTATTGGTCAAGCACCTACCGGAACAAAAGGTATACCTGGGAATGGGATTAAAACCCGAACTCAGGGAAAAACTCATTCAATTCCTTATTGATAACATTGATTGCTTCGCTTGGTCCTATTTAGATAGGACAGGGATCCCACCGGAGGTAACCACCCATCGACTAAGTGTCGACCCCAGGTTCAAACCGGTGAAACAAAAAAAGAGACCTCAATCCGAGGTAAAGCATACATTCATCAAAGATGAGGTAACTAAACTTCTCAAAATAGGATCCATTAGGGAAGTAAAAATACCCCGAATGGCTAGCTAACGTAGTGGTAGTCCCCAAAAAAGGGAATAAACTTAGAATGTGTGTAGATTACAAAGATTTGAACAAAGCATGCCCTAAAGATTCATTCCCACTGCCCAACATCGATCGATTGATCGATGCCACGACTGGCCACGAGATCCATACTTTTCTCGATGCCTACTCCGGGTACAACCAAATTCAAATGAACCCGGAGGACCAGGAAAAGACTTTGTTCATCACAAAGTATGGTACATATTGCTATAATGTATTGCCCTTCGGGATAATAAATGCGGGTGCAACATAACAACGGCTAGTTAATAAGATGTTCGGACATCAAATAGGCGAATCTATGGAAATTTACATTGATGGCATGCTAGTTAAGTCCCTGCGCGCAGAGGACCATTTGACTTATTTGTAGGCGACGTCCGATATCCTGAGAAGATACAACATGAAGCTCAACCCCGAGAAATGCGCTTTTGAAGTTAGCTCGGGCAAATTTTTGGGCTTCATGGTGTCAAACAGGGGGATCGAGATCAACCCCGATAAAATCAAAGCCATAGAGGATATCACCATAGTAAACAATGTGAAAGTCGTACAACGGCTGACCAGACGGATAGATGCCTTAGGCCGATTTATCTCGAGGTCATCAGATCAGAGTCACCATTTCTTCTCCCTACTCAAGAAGAAAAACAACTTCGCATGGACTCCGGAGTGTCAACAAACCTTGGAAGAGTTAAAACGGTATCTCTCGAGCCCGCCCTTGCTTCATACTCCAAAGGAGGACGAAACACTATATTTATATTTGGCCGTGTCCGAGGCAGCGGCAAGTGGCATGTTCGTTCCAGAAGAGCAAGGTACGCAATTTCTTGTCTATTATGTAAGTCGGACCCTAGTAGATGCTGAAACCAGGTATCCACATTTAGAAAAATTAGCCCTAGCATTAATAAATGCATCTAGAAAGTTGAAACCATATTTTCAATGTCATCTTATATGTGTATTAACTACATATCCACTTCAAAACATTTTTCATAAGCCCAAGTTATGGGGTCGATTGGCCAAATGGGCCATCGAACTTGGAGGGTATGATATCGAATATCAACCTCGAACGACTATCAAGTCTTAAATTTTGGTAGACTTCGTGGCCGATTTTACGCCAGCCCTCGTGCCCGAAGTAGGAAAGGAACTCTTGTTAAAAACGGGCACATCTTCGGGGGTATGGACCCTCTTCACTGACGGTGCCTCGAATGCGAAAGGGTCCGGGAGTGGTATAGTTCTAAAACCGCCTACGGACAACATTATTAGACAATTTATAAAAACTTCGAAATTGACTAACAATGAGGCCGAGTATGAGGCCATGATTGCAGGTCTTGAATTAGCCAAAGGCCTGGGAGCAGAGGTCATCAAAGCAAAATGTGACTCTCTTTTGGTAGTCAACCAGGTAAATGGAAGTTTCGAGGTTCGAGAAGATAGGATGCAAAGATACTTAGACAAGCTTCAAGTAACATTGCACCGCTTCAAAGAGTGGACCCTGGTCCATGTACCTCGAGAACAGAATATCTAGGCCGATGCACTCTAACTTGGGTTCATCTGTCAAAGAAGATGATATTGTCCCGGTGATTGTCATCCAACTATCGAGGTCGGTAATCGAAGAAGGTCATGCCGAAATTAACTCAAAAAGTCTAACATAGGATTGGAGGAACAAGTACATCGACTACTTGAAGCTCGGGAAGCTCCCCACAGACCCAAAAGAATCGAGGGCCCTCCGAGCCAAAGCAACCCGATTTTCACTCGACGAGAACAGAACGTTATATAGGAGAACCTTCGACGGACCATTTGTAGTATGTTTGGGACTTGGGGATACTGATTATGTGCTACGAGAAATCCACGAAGGTACTTGCGGGAATCATTCTGGTGCCAATTCTTTAGTTCGAAAGGTGATTAGAGAAAGGTACTACTGGGATAGCATGGAAAAAGATACAAAAGAATTCGCTCGAAAGAGTGACAAATGTCAAAGATTCGTACCAATGATCCACCTGCCTGGAGAACAACTCCATTCAGTTCTATCCCCGTGGCCATTCATGAAATGGGGGATGGACATCGTCGGCCCCCTACCAACGGCGCCAGGTAAAGCTAAATTTATCTTATTTACGACTGACTAATTATCAAAATGGGTAGAAGCGCAGGCCTTCGAGAACATAAGAGAAAAAGAAGTCATCGACTTCATATGGGACCACATCATATGTCGATTCGGGATTCCCTCCGAGATAACATGCGATAATGGGAAGTAGTTCATCGGCAGTAAGTTAACAAAATTCCTCGAAGACCATAAAATCAAAAGGACCCTATCAACGCCTTATCACCTGAGTGCAAATGGTCAAGCCGAGTCCACAAACAAAACCATCATCCAAAACTTGAAGAAGAGGTTAGATGATGCGAAGGGGAAATGGAGAGAAATGTTGCCCGAGGTACTATGGGCATATCGAACAAAATCGAAGTCGAGCACAGGGGAGACCCCGTTTTCTTTGGTATATGGGTCCGAGGTGTTGATCCCAGTCAAAGTTGGGGAACCGAGCATCATATTTCAACATACCGCCGAGGACTCAAACAACGAGGCCATGAACACCTCCCTCGAGCTTTTATATGAAAGGCATGAGGCCGCATTAATTCGAATGTCCGCTCAAAAATAAAGGATCGAAAGATACTACAACAGAAGAATGAACCTCCGCTACTTCGGAGTCGGGGACTTAGTTCTAAGGAAAGTCACCCTCAATATTCGAAACCCAAATGAAGGGAAAGTAGGCCCTAATTGGTAAGGACCGTACCGTGTCCTCAGAGTCGTAGGCAAAGGATCCTACAAACTTGGCACAATGGAAGGAGATCAACTACCAAACAATTGGAATATATCGTTGCTCAAACGTTATTATTGCTGAGGTATGACCTTCTCCCTTTTTTTCATTTATATTTTATACTAACTCCTTACAGGTGTTCGATTGGAGATATCGAAGCACCCTTTAACTCAAAGACCTTGGGTTTTAAAGCATGCGTCGCGCTCTTTTCCCTTAGATCGGGTTTTATCCCAAATGAGTTTTACCGGAAAGGTTTTTAACGAAGCAAAACCTATATGCTACCTAAGGAAAACTCAACAAGTATTCAAGGCTTCTTTTCTATCAACCTCGAATATTGGGGGGGCATCACCCTCGGAGGTTATATTTTCGAAGAAAACAAGTCATGCCAAGGAGGACCTCTTAATAGGACAAACGGTCAAATGAACCATGTCCATATAGAATAGTCAAGCCCCCGATGGAAAAAACATGTACGCATGTATCGATTACTCAAACAAGCACTCTTATTATATCGAAACACTTTTGTGCCTCGAAGAAGTCTACTATCTTCACATTTAACGGCTCAAGGGCCAAATATACTCGAATACTCGGGGACTGTCATTGATAGTCAACACGTCGAGCCACCAAAACTCGAGCCTATAAGACCTCAACGAGGCAAACTCGAACTTATAAGACCTCAATGAGGCAAACTCAAACTTATAAGACCTCAATGAGGCATACTCGAACTTATAAGACCTCAATGACGCATATTCGAACTTATAAGACCTCAATGAGGCAAACTCGAACTTATAAGACCTAAATGAGGCATAATCGAACTTACAAGACCTCAATGAGGTATACACGAACTTATAAGACCTTAAAAAAGGCATCCCCTCGATATTAAGGCCAATGCCATCTCACTCGGGGACTAAAGGCTACGGCCATATGAAAAGGATACGACCATATGAAAAGGCTACGACCGAAATAATGCGGCTCGGAGACGTCCTACTTCCGCCATCAAACTAAAGGCCTTCAAACACTTCGAAAAACCGGTTAAATCAAGCTACCCTCGGCATAAGCAATGGGGCTTTGATAAAATCAGCCCCGAATAATGTAAAGGCTTCGAAAACGTCAGCCTTCGAGAAAAACCATAGAGGTACTCAACTATCGTTGCACATCGACTTGCAAACGAGGTTCTAAACAATCGAACCATCGAAAAGTCAAATGAATATAAAAACATGCCAATGCATAACAAAATTTTTACAAGTCTTTAACCAGAAAGGGCGAAAATAGTAGCCATTTTAGAGGTCGAATCAACCCAATCTAAAAAGATCCTAAGGGCCGACATGTAAGAGCCTAAGGGCCGATATGTAAGATCCTAAGGGCCAACCTAAAGAGCTTAAGGGCTAATCTAAAGAGCCTAAAGGCCAACTTAAAAGAGCCTAAGGGACAACTTAAAAGAGCCTAAGGGCCGATGTTTCAAAGCCTAATGGATGATACTTAAAGAGCTTAAAGGCCGAAGCACACCATGCTCGAGACCTTACCTAGTCCGGACACGAAAGTCCTGAGCTGAAGCTTAGCTCGAAGATCAAATCCTAAGTGGTCACCCATTATCAATCGTTCATCGAACACAAAACCTAATGGTTTTATGTTCTAAGTCCAATACATCGGACTAATCATCAACAAAACCAAATCTCATTTCAAAGGCAAAAGCAAGACAGAGCACAAAGATGAAACAAAATATTTCTTTATATATCAGATAATGGTACAAAAGTACATTTATAATACTCCCACAGGGAGCCTTTACAAAAAATCAAAGAAGGACTAGTCTATCATCGGGATCGCCTGCTCGGAGGCAGCTCCCATGGGGACTACATCTTAGGTAGCTTGACCTGCGACAACTTGGTCTTCGAGAGTCTTTTCCCTCTCAGGGACTTTTTCTTCATCAACCCCCTCAGGACCAACCTCTTCCCCGGAAGCCTCCTCATCAACCCCAGTAAAGCAACCCTGGAAGGGGTCGTTTTCACTTGGGACTCTGCCTAACTCGGGCGTCCTCAGGTTCCGAGCATCCTTTATGGTATCTTCGGAGAAAGATGGAAATGACGGTGAATGACCTGCTGTCATTGCCTCAGGGATATCACCCGAGGCACTCTGATCGGGCGGAGGTGCTTCAAAGCTCTCTCCCTTCGGAGTATTTCCCGAAGCCTGAGAAGCAGTCGCCAAGTCCGGTGATGAAGGTCCTTCGTCCCTTTTCTCTTTTGGAACTCCTCCTTCGAGGCTAGAGGCCTCAGTTCCAGCAGGCTTAGAAGCCTCAGAAGACTTTCTGGTTCAGGTCACCAACGTTGAACCCTCAACCTCATCATCATCACCCATGGACCGGCAGACAAAGTCAAAATTCTCGTTGATAACAACATTCTTCTTGCGTCCTCGAGTTGGCTTTACTTCGCTTCAGGTGTCCTCGTTCTTCGAGGATATTTTCCTCTTATTATTCTTCTTTGGCTCCATAGCCGAGGATCCCTCTTCCTCCTCGAATGGGGGCGGCCTCATCTTAGAGAAATCACCAATGCCTGCGACAGTGGAATTAGGCCACATGAAGAAAGGGATTTTTCTTTTTTAGGAAGGAAATATTATAACACGTACCGTGGTGTTTCGCTTCCCACTTGCCCTTTGACAAATCCTTCCACTTGCCTTTGTCGTAAGATGAGGTGGCATCTAGTTTGCGAGCCCAATCCGCTAGATCGAGGACCGCATTAGGCATCCACGGAACCGCTGTGGAAGTAAAAAAGGAACAGTTATGCGAAGTTCAGCAAAAAATATGAAAAAGAAATAGAGCAAGGTATTTTACTCACGTTTGAAGTTCCATTTCTCGGGGAATGGCAAGAACTCCTTGGAATAATGTCGATGGTCCTCACTCGGATGAACCGGCTCATCCAACCTCGATCTCTAACTTCATTGTTACTAGCGAAGAAGGACTTTGTGGATCGGCGTTGGAGCTTGATTAAACCTCGAAAATGTTGAGGTCGATACAATCGGATGAGGTGGCTGAGGGTGAACTCGATCTCTGCCTTTTCGGTGAAGAACCTCATCATTAATATGATACGCTAGAGGGACGAATGAATCTGGCCCAGTGTAACTTGATACTTTTGGAAAAATTCGTGCACGAGTGGTTCGAGGGGACCCAGTGTAAAGGGATATGTATATACGCTCAAGAACCCCTCTACATTGGTCGTAATATCCTCTTCTTGAGAAGGTATTTGCAGAACGACCTCCTTCCCCCATTTACATTCTCTCCTTACGGCTTCGAGGTGTCCTTCCTCGATGGATCTTATATACCTCGACACGTGTTCCCGACGCCCGGGAACATCAGGAGGATTCTCTATTGTAAATTTTTTCTTCAAAGAAAAATTGCTCGGCACAATCTCATTGAGCGCCGGTGATTTACCACCGGCCGGATGGGAAGCAGAAGTGGAGGTTCCTTCTTTCTCAGGAACGGATTTAGAGGTTTTTTCCATAGTTTCTTTAGAAAAGGAAGAAGGAAATGAATATAACCGGCGAGGTTTTGGGATAACACGGCGGAAGAACTAGTGGTGAGGGGAAAGTTTGTGGTAGAAGAGTAAGTATTGCAGAGTGAAAAAGTTCCTAATAAAGAAACAAAAGCGTATATATATAGGGGAATGCGGCGACTGTTCATTGATGTTGGTGGCTGACCGGCTCTGACGAGCACTCAATGCTTTTGGGAAAGAGAACCGACGTGACGCTTCGGTCATTTCAACGCTTGCGTCACAAGAATGATATCATCATCCAAAACCTCGTGAATTCAAATTGTTTCTCATCATTTCATTCTAAGAAATGTGGGGACTATCTGTGTACGGCCGAAATCGGAGGAGTCCGATTTTGAAGTCTCTATTATATTCCGAGCCCGAGCTCATGTTCGGGATGAAGTTCAAGTCTGATCTCAGAATGTGCACTTTGAGAAAGCACATCGAAGGCCCGTCACTGCCTACCTCGAGGCAGTGCAAAATCGATGATTGTTAAGAAAAAGCGGGAATTTTCCAAGGACATGTGGTTAGGACAGATAAGATTTGTAAGAGATAGTACAAATCCGTACTAGGCCGTTATACAGTTGTACCAATAGTATTCTTTGTCATAATTAGAAATGTATCATATTAAGGTTTTCCCCTCCTATATAGAGGGGACCCCAATCATTTTGTAAGATATATCATTCACAACAATAGAAATTTTTACTCTGCCTTTTCTCGTTTAATGTGCTCTTCAATTATTCCTCAGCTTTATTATTCTTCATTTATTGTTCATACTTTATTGTTACTAAACTGACCTCGAGACCCCGAGACCATCAAGCTCGAGACCCTCGCTCCTTTAGCAAAACTGGTTTGGTTATCACATTCTTCTTACTTACACTTATCATTTCTTGATTATTAACTAGTATTGGAATAAGTCACATATTTTTAGAACCATAAATCAAGTATAATTGTTAACATCATTTTCGAGGGAAACAGTTAATATCCTCTTGTTTTCTTTTTTTTTTGCTTTGTAGCAACAGGAATGTAGATGGAATCACTAAAGAATTGAGTGAGCTTGAAATTACTACCACAAAAGAAGTCGAGACGCCAATGGATGAAGAAGAGAATGGTTTCGAAGTTCAATTTGCAGATGACATAATATTCGAGATACTAATATGCCTCCCTGCCAAGTCGTCCCTCATGCGATTCAAGTGTGTTTCTAAAGCGTGGAATACTTTAATACGACATGATCCCAACTTTGTCAAGTCTCACATTGCTCGTTCTCATGCCACCCACCAATTGTTTCAACTGGATATTCTAATTCCCCAAGAGCAAGAGCAGAACTAAAAGAAAGATTTCCCTTACAAATGGCGCCTCATCATTATTTTGACACGAGGGTAGTGTATGCCGTCGATTGCTGGTCAGCCCGTAAATATGTTTTAATGAAATATAACTCTGATAATTCCAATTTAAAGATTGTTTTAGCAACAACGAGCTTTATTAGTGCTCCAACTACTTTGGTGTTCCCTAATCATTTTAGCTTAAAATTTGCTAGCAATTTTGTTGAGGAACATTATCCCATTGTCATTTGTTGATGTTTTGTTTGAAAATAGAACTAGAGAAATCGAGATTTTGTTTAGTTTCTAGTTTTGAAGTTAACATTGCTAAGTATGTTTACTAATTTATGGATTGTGCTTTGTTATTAAATTTTAGTTTCATCGGTTTTTTTATTCTACAAAAACTATTGTGTTGTGGAGATTGGATTGTGCAATTTTGCTCAACTGGACAGCTTAGACTTATTGTGATTGTCCATCTGAAATGAAGGCATGTTTGATTCTGAATCTTTAACATTCCTAGATATTGACCATTTACCTATTGTGCTTTGTTGGTTGTTGAGGTTACATTAGCAGTATATTGTGACAAACATTATCCAATGAGGATGTATTGTCTCTGAATGTAGACATTTGTTAGTACTGCAAACACCAACAGTTCTAACCTATCCCAAAACAGGACAGTCCGGTGTACAAAGCATCTCGTGTTCCTGCAGAGCTCGGGAAAGAACTGCATCCCAAGGGGGTGTGATGTAGACAGTCTACCCTAATACAAGCATCAGTGACTGATTCCCCAGCTCGAACCTGTGACCAAAGACAGACATATGACCTCTTTTTCCCCCCTCATGTGGGGATGGCAAACTCACCCCGTCCCGCTCTACCTTTGCTTTTCCTCTATTTTTAACTTGTTCTGTCCTGTCCCGCTTAAGTTTTCTCTTTTATGTGAAATGGGTTCAAGAAATGTGTATAAAACAACACAACTTGTTAATTTTCATTTTCAATAAGTTATATTAATCGGCCTGCCCTGCGTTGTTTGTGATTTTCTCAGCCGCCCTACCACATTGCCATTCCTACCCGCAAATGAATATGCAATGCCTATCATTTCTATATGGTAGCGTTGTATGACTTCAATCGCCCCAATAATCCAGCATTTTACACATTTTAGAAAGTTTAACCGTTTAATTTGCATAATGGCATAATGCCTTAAACTATCAGTCAATACAAGGGATGTGAATTAGAATTGCAATAGATTTTATTATTATTCGGGATAAATGGCATCAAAGTATCAATACCTTTTCTTCCATTTCTTTGAATGTCGTAGTGTCAGAGTCAATCTGTATATATCTCGACTATTTTACTATGTACATGCACGTGCCCTTTCACTATATATTGTCTACCGAGGTTTAGGTAGATGAGAAGAATATATTTTATCCCGATTTTTTCTTTTATATGCTTTTAGTTTTAATTTGATTCTACTGATGATTTGAACTTTGATCTCTCATGATCTTTGTTTTTGCTTCATTAATTCGAATGTTACACCACAATCATGGTGCAAAACAAAAAACAATCCAATATTTACCGATGAAATAGTCGAGATGCGCACAATAAAGTACGTAGGAGGAGAACCATGAAATTGTAGGTTTAAATCCCAGTAAAAGCAAGAAAAATTGATGATTTCTTTACATTTGTTTGAGCCTTGCTGGGTAAAGACAAGACTTAGTACCAATGTTGGTGGGAGGTAGCAAGTACCCGATAAAATAGCTGAGGTGCACGCAAGCTGGTCCAGACAGCATTGTCAAAAAAATATATGCAAACAACTATGTTTTCTTTAACTTTTATATTCCATCTTGAACTTAAAAAAAAAGTAAACAAATGGTAGATATGTACACGAGCTGAAATTAGTGTGATTAACTGATGTCTGTGTTTGTATGGTAGGGCCTCTGTGTGGGAAATGGCAAACTGTAATGAAAAGTAAGTTAAATCTATAATATAAAGTTCAGTGAGAGGTAATATATGTGACTAGTTACCTTAACAACCTTGACAAATACATAAAGGGAAATTCTCTCTGTGTGTGTAAGTTGGAGGTTGAGTTGGATCATAGGCCTTATTTACACCAAACACACATGATTCAAAGTACATTGTGATTGGAGATATATATAAAAAGAAATTAAAAAAAAAAAATAGTTAGTTAAAAGTTGTGATAAAGAAGCAAACCTCTTTTTTCCCCTAAAGAAAATCATTGTTTCCCTCCTAAATGGCAAATCACTTGAACCACTTCTTTATGGTATGGCTCTAAAAAAAGCGAGTTTAACTTTTATACACTGACAGTGCAAAAAAAAAAAATTATATTTTTTGGTTTCATAAAAGATACTCATTAAATGTAACCGTCCATAAAGGTTAGACTGTAACCTGAAAATAAAACTTATAACATGCTAAAAACAGGTTAAAATGTACTAAGAGCGTAAATATTTTTTACACTGTCAGTGTATCGGAAAAATTAAACCTTCAACAGAATTCATGATAATCTTCTATATCAAGCAAACACGAGCAATCAACATAGTCTTCCCTAACCGCAAGCTATAATGAAAATTTTTAGTTGTAACCAAGTCTTTTCTTTTTAAAAAAAATTTAAGAAAATAATGGAGAAAAACAAATTGGATTTTAGTGATGGGACCCTTTTTATTGACTTCTTAAAGTTTCTTTAACTGTGAAAGAATCTGGATAATTATTGAATGAAAGTGTTAAGTCTACTTTTCCTCTATGATTATAAGTGATAGGGAGGGGTGACATAGTTATATTAAATTACTAATCATCTAATGAAAGATTAATTGAAAAATTCATAAACCAAGTAAAAGTTTAGAAACAATATCATACCAGTATATTCCGACATGTGAGAGTAAAAGTTTAAAAAGGTTAATTGTAATTCATAAATTGTGTATTTCGCATTTTGCACGAATCACTTGCGTGAATCTTTTAAATAAGCTCGATAATTTGGTAAAAATGATAAGAAATTTGATATTACCACTACAAGAAAAAAAAAACTAAAATTAGCTATGAACGTCGTCGCTAATCTGTCACTAAAACGCTCGTAGCTAGCAGAATTTCTTGATAATCCGTCGCTAAATGAGATTAGCGACGGATTTTTCTGTTTAGCTACAAAATTTGTCCGTCGCTAAAATCTGACTTTTTAGTAGCGTACATATTAAAATTTATTAAATAGTGTAAAAAAAAACTTTACTTTAGAGATAATAGTAAAGTATTGATTCAAAGAATCACATGATTAAATGTTCAAACTCAAGAATGTAATGTACTTGCACCAATCTTGTAGCATACACCTTTTTCATCAACTTCAAATCATTATTATATCTTTCCTTTGAAAAAGATGTACTTTACTCTATCAATTTAAAATTCTTGTAATGCATAATAAAGTCACAAACTAACAATATATTATTAAATTTAGTCATGAGTTGAATAGACATATTTTATGATGAAAGCTACCCACCCCTCTTAAGAATTAGATTAACCAAATTTGGAAGGAAGATGAACACCATACATCCATTGTAATTGAACTTTATCTGTCCAAATAATTTATTAAATTTTTGAAACTCAATTTCATCAGGCTACTTGTAGATCCAATTATTAGGATATATAGAACGTTCCAATATCTAAATATATAGAACCAAATTAAACTACATAAAGTTCTTGAATTTGATAACTTTTAGGAAAACAAAAATAATATGAGTTGCTTTCCTTTTTGTTTTGCCTCCCAATTTAAGAGGAGCTATAGTGTTTCCACACTTCCCCTTCGATGTGACTCGAACCCAGAATTTGTTATAACAATTACTGTGTTGAGAGTAGAGGCAGACTCGCGATTTAAAAATGGCGAGGACACCATTATCAAATAAAAATTTGAGCAAATGCTATAATTGGAATCGAAATCAGGAAAGTTCACTAAAAGTCAAATTGTGCCCCCAAATCGACCGATGCAGCCTAAGATTTGAATCTTTGGGTGTCAATCAAAACGGAGTACCTGTTATTTAAGATATATACACTAATATACATATGTTTTTTTCGAAGTTATGAGGGGACCGTGACCCCAACCGAAAGGTCAGGTTCGCCTCTGATTGAGAATATCTACCAATGAGTGTAACGGAACGAATGTGATCCTCCACTCTTAATCATATATACATATATTTTTTTCGAAGTTTCTTAACTTTTTTGTATGGAGCGCTTTACCCCTATGTGGGTTTACCCGGTGAAAATATGGAAGAGTTGAGGGCATTTAAGTCATCTTGTTCTTCCCGCTTAAATCAATTTGATCTTCCACTTCATATCGTTAGGTTCGTTAGACTGAGCTGGTGCAAATGACGAGTATACCCTCATAAAGCTTTTACATTAAACTTGTATCGAGGTCAAATGGAGTCAAATAAATAAATTACGATTCTGTTAATAGTTAGAGATACGGAACTGTACACACACTAAACAGTTTCCATTTTCCTTTTCCCAAATTACCCCTCCCTCACCCAGTGTTCTTGCAAGTATATATATGAAGCTAATCTCCTCTCCATTTTAGCAAGCCCATAATTTCTCTCTCTCTCTAATTTACTCTTTTTCTCTAGAAGAATAAATCAGTATCATCAGCTCACTTCAAACTGCTCGTTGCTGTTTATTCATCAGGTGAAAAACTCTTAATTTCGTTATCATCTGTTCGATTACGAGTGAATTGTCGCCTCCGCAATGGTAGTTCAGTTCTATGTAAATTTTCAGTTGGATCGAACTTTCTAGATAGAGAGAACTACTAGAATGATCATATACTATGTAACTGTAAGCTTAATTAGATCAAATGAATGTGTGTGTGTATATATATATATATGTCTGTGTCTGTGTGTGTGAATTAGATTTCCTTTTCTCTGATCGTAAATATAATTGTGAACTCAGTTTCAAAGAGATGATTTTTAGAGCTCTATAACTGAATCTATTATATTCATGAGATGCATGAATATATACAATGTGTGTGTGTGTGTTCGTAACTATAAGTAGGAAGACAAATTGCTTATTTTCAGAAAATTGAGTTGAAAAGGTTTTCGGCGATTTTATATCTGCAGCAAATGTATGAATTTATAATAAAGTTTGTTTAGTTATCTATACATATATTAATATAGCAAGAAAAATTGCTTATTTTCACAAAACTGAATTCGAATTACGAGCACTAACCTGAGAGGAGAATTGCTTATTGATTTTTATCTCCAGCAACTTGCAAAATCAGCGTGTGCAAAACACGTTGGTTTTTAAGCTCGGGGAGAATGCAGAGAGAAATCTCAACAACCGCCGGCGACGGTGGCGCGTACAACTACAACACTCCGTCATCGCCGCCGTCGTTCCTCAGCCAACCAAATGAATTCAATCTAACGTCACTCTACTCGTCGATTTTATTCCCTCAAAATCAAAATTCTCAGTCGCTTATTGATCAGCATTATTATGAAGATCTCATGGATCGTCACAACAGAGTATTATCTCAGCTCCTTGAAGCAGAGAAAAAAACCCTAGCTCTTCGTCAAGAGAACATCAACTTAAAAATGGCGAATTTCAATTTGAACAATCAGCTGTCATTGTTGCTGAAGGCTTCGACTTCGGATTACGGGCCGGGTTTGGGCCTGGATTCGGTTGTGGATGGGATCCGGAGAATGCGTATTGGTGTTGGTGAGGAGGAGACGTCCAGTGATGGCCATTCGTGGGAAGATTTAGTTGCGGATCGTCATTTGAGCCCAACTAGTGTGATGGATTCGGGTCGGTCTGAGGGCGTGGATCGGGTTCTATTGCCCAAGAGTATATCTGTGCGTTCTAATGGTTACTTGAAAACCGTTCATGCAGCTGGTGGAAGTAGGCCGCAAATTCGAACTAAATCAGTCCACACAGCGGTACGTATTCCTTTTTACCATATTGTGTCTTCGTATTTTTGACCTTTACATAATTTGATTATTTTACAATAAGTTTACACCATCACTATACAAAAAAGTTGATTATTGATTTTTATGGTGATTTTAGTTACTTTTAAACTTTTTATTTTTATAAATAGAAATCGAAAAAAAAAATTGTATTATTATACCAAATCCTTATTTTTCAAAGATCCGGAGCCAAGCCTTTTTGGTTGTAGGGTTGGGATAGCTTGCTGGATGAGATGATACATTTGTATTGAGATATTTTTGGACTCAAAAAAAGCATTTAATTATAAATTGAAGGTTGATGTAGTCGATTCTAACTAGCTTAAGATTGAGACATTGTTATACTTGGTGATACATTTCCGTATTTTGCTGATAAGAAATCTAATTGCATTATGTTTCTTCGTGATGAAACTGTAGTATACTTTAACTTTATCATTTGATGATTGCAAAGATGGGGTCAGTAATAGAATGAGTTGGGTCTAGTAAGAAAGGTCACTAGAAAATACACCATATCTTGTTGCATATCCTTTTCGTTCCAATTTATGTGATTAGTTTAATTAATTGTGAAGTTTAAGGAAAAAATAAAAATTATTGAAACTTTTCGTCTTAAATATGACATAATATTTATGTAGATGTAAGACTTTTAACATTTATAATTTAAATACGTCATAATATTTGTGCAGCTACATAAATTCTCCTTAACGTTAAAATGAAAGTTTACATTTAATTAATTTATTTTCGAATATAAAAGTATGTCTTTTTTTAGAAAACGGACTATTAAATAAATCGAGTCAAGTAAACCAAACGGAGGGAGTAGGCTGTTGTTTACGTGGTGTGGCGTACACAACCTTTTGAATGAACTCGAGTGCCGATACATCCTTTCTTGACTTAGTTAGGATACAATAATGATGACAAATGGATAAAAGAAGATAGTTATCTACTTATATTATGTATTAAAAAATGAGTTGGATAATGAATATTTTAAAAACGGATCAAACAAAGTCTCAAATTAGGTGTTACTCTTTGGGAGATTGAGATTTCTCCCAAAAGTGATCATATTTAAGAAGTCATGGATAATATGTATATTTGTATTCTCTGCTAGTTAACTTATTTTTATCCAATTTAAATATGGATCGGATAATTTATCCGTTTTGCACTATTCATTTTGACCCGCCCAAACCCGACATGACCCGTCCGTTTTCCCCCAGACTTCCAGCCTACAACATGAATATGAAATGTCACAAATCCATTAGTTTGCGTGGTCAAAATATCTTGTGATACTAATTAGTGATTCCAAAATTAAAGTGAAAGGATTCCATTATATTAGGATGATCAAGACAGTCAGAAAGCTCTGCTTAATCAGCTTGCAAACTAAGAACATCATCTTTGTATTCTTTAACTTTTCCCTTGTAGAATAGTTTACAATCACATTAATTTTCAGCCCCAAAAGATTGATGCTTAATTTGTGCATGGCCTAATACATGTTTTGGTGGTGTTGATACAGCAAAAGGTGTATGTGAAAGGAGGTAATAAAAAGGAAGAACAACCACTTGAATTAGAGGTGTACAATCAGGGCATGTTCAAGACTGAACTCTGCAACAAATGGCAAGAAACAGGTGCATGTCCATATGGAAACAACTGCCAATTTGCTCATGGCATTGAAGAACTTCGTCCAATCCTTCGCCACCCGCGCTACAAAACTGAGGTATGCCGAATGGTCCTCAATGGTGATCCCTGTCCTTACGGTCATCGCTGCCATTTCCGCCATACCCTCACTGACCAAGAAAAATTCATGAGATCACTCAATACCAGGTCTTAAAAATGATCAAACTAATAAGTAATAACTTGATGGTTATCAGAACCAGATACACTTAAATTGAAAGATCTGTTTATAACCAAGTAAGATAATTGGATTACTTGTGAAAAGAATGAATGCAAATATTGAGAAAATGACTGTGTAAGTAAAAAAAAGAATAATTGCATCATAAGTCAAGAGGATGGTTGTGATAAAAAAGAGTAGCTTGATTGCATAGAAAGTGAATGGTGGTGGCACTCGTATATTCTCTCATTATTTCTTGTAATTCTTTTTACGTACGTTAATGTTAACATTTAATACATAATGATACTTCTACCGAAGTGTTTGTTTGTTTTGTCTCTTCAAAAGCTAGATAGAGACTTCTTTAGCTGATGATGATTAATTCCAACCATATGTCTTTGATTGTAATTCAAATGTTGAAATATTATAGACTCCATGGGAAGTTGCTGATTTCTTTGTTTTTACTTAATTCTTTTGGAAATGTAATCATTGTACACTTAATTTCTGGTAAGTGATCTTCTCATCTTCCGTTTCTCCACTTCAAGTTGAGCAATCATGTCGCGATTAATAACGTTTTGTCATAATTTGAGCATTATTTGTGTGGCTTTTATTTGATGAGACCATAGTCTATACCTTTTGCTTTGGCATGCATCTTTACTATTCACTCCGTTCAGTTTTACTTGGCACATTTTGACTTTTCATGCCCCTTAATAAATAATAAATGAAGTGCATAATTTACCATGATACTCATATTAATTGATGCATATTTTATTGGATTTGAGAAAATGATTTGAAATTAGTAATTAATAATATTGGTATAACAAGGGAAAAAAATTGTCTTCTCTTGATATGCATAAAGTGACAAGTAAAATGAAAATCTATTTTTAATATATCTGCCAAGTAAAAGTGAACGGAGGGAGTAGTATTTCTGACTTCGCTGCCTGCTATATTTGTAGATGCCATACTTATGCATACAGATTAATTGTTCAAATCATAGAGACATCATTACCAACAATATAGTTGCTATATATTTGCAATCATATGTTGTTTTTCTTATATAAAGTTCCCAGTAGGATCTGGGTTTTCATTGCATAACCTGAGACTTCACTTGAGGAGGATGTGGCCTTGCCTCAGTAATAAAATATTTCTGTGCAGTATTACAAAAAGTTACTGCCACAGTTACAATTGAGAACTTAACTTACAAAAAGTTTTGCCCTATCATATCTTATTCTCATACTAGAAAGTTGCCATCTATCCAAAATAAAAGCTCCTTTGATATCTCCTGGAAGATCTTGGTATGCAAAAATTATACTAACATTTTGCAAAGTATTTGTATATTTAGCTAGTCCATCTGCAACTTGGTTGGCCTCTCTAAAGCAGTGCTTAACCTCCACATTAGCTTGAGATAAAATCTGTATAGTTTCTTGAATCACAACTTTGAGTTTGCAGTTCTTCACCGTGTTTTGCTTCAACATATTGGCTATAATTAGAGAGTCAATCTCTAATATAATGTCACGGAATCCCTGTTGAATGCACCATTCAATTCCATGCTTGGATGCATAGGCTTCAGCTAAATTATTATTGTTGCAAGTTTTAGGTACAGCAAAAGCCATAATCAAATCACCCATGCAGTCTCTAACAATTCCTCCAATGCCTGCCAGTCCTGATGAGTGAAAAAAGCTCCCATCACAGTTGACTTTCACTTTTCCTACAGGAGGCAATTCCCATAATACAACCAAGCTATTAGCAATAGGTCTGAGTTTCTCGACTATTTCACAGATTTTAGGCCAAGACTGATCCAACTTACAGCTCGGGATTGCCAATTTCAAAGTAGTTATGAGGATCCAAAAAATATTTTGGAACATACTACTGTATACCACCTTCTTCTTATCCCCATTATTACATGAACTAATGCCTTTCCAGATTTCCCAACATATGGTCAAAGGGGTAATGTTAAGGATCATTTTATGAACTCTATTGACAGGCTTAAATCAAACCAATTTTGTAAGACTTCTCTGATAGGTCTATTATGATGTCTAATACCCAGATGACCACTAAAGGATCTCCATAGTTTTATAGCCACCTCACTATCTATAAACACATGCTGATGTGTTTCACATTTTGGAGCAATGCAACAATGACATTTAGGGACCATGTGATTGCCAAATTTAAAGAGAGCATCATCAAGAGGAAGTTTCTTTCATTCTCCATACCAGAAATGAAATCTTAAAGGGAACTTTAGAATGTCATATATCAATCATACTATAATGCCTAACTTCATTATTATTCTTCTGATATAGACGGTGAGCATGTAATTTTTACTCTATAAAAATATTCCTACAAAATTAATAAATAAATTAGTTCTATTTATTTTTAGATTTTTTTAGGATTTTTGGCAATTATTTAAGATTATTCATTTTAGTTGCATTTTTTATTTTTTTTAAGTCATGAAAATAAGAAAATATTTTAATCTTCATCATATTGCATTATTAGGTTGTTAATTTAATTTAATACCTAATTACACAATTTAATCACATTATTAAAAGAAAATCACAAAAATGATTTATTTTTGACATTTTTTGTTTCAATGATTAAAACTAGTAATTTTTATTTTTTAAACTTAAGATTGACTAATTGTGTAAATAATACAAATAGATAATTAGTGTAATTTATAATCTGAGATAATTTAATATTTAATTAAAATTAGTTAGGTTTTAAAATTAATTAAACAAAAAGGATTCAATTAGCCTAAAATCGGACTGGGCTATTGTTAAACCAAGCCCAACACCCTAAACCGGTCCAGACCCATCACTCACCTAAACGACACCGTTTAGCACCCCCAATCAATCCAGGCCGTTGATCTTCGAATGATCTAACGGCCCAAAACTCCCCTCCACCTAAGTATAAAAATGTCCTAAACCTTTCACCCCCCCCCCCCCCCTCCTCATTTCCAAACTCCCCACTCTCTCACATCTCTCTCTCAATTGTCCAAACCCTAGCCGCCCCCATCTTCCTCTACCTTAAACCAGCACCAAACCCTAGTCGCTCTAAAATCCTTCCCCCACGCTGCCGCCGGAAATCGCCTAAGGCGGCGGCAAAGAATAAAACCACCCCAAATCAAGCCCACTCTCTCCTATAATCCTCCTGAACACCATCTCACAAATGCTAACCCTCAAAACCCCAGAAAAAATTGATCAATCTACGCCTAAAAATGGCCGAAAACCCTAACGCCACCCTATCCCCGCCGCCGAAAATCGCTTACGGCGGCAGTGGAACTCTAAACTCACTCAAACTTACCCCATACCCTCCTCTCATTCTCCTAAACCTCATCTCACCAACCAAAGTCCTAAAACCTCCACCAATAACCCTAGATCTGTCAAAACCCTACCTAGTCCATCTTAAAGATCCTCAGGCCAAGAACTCCTTTCACGGGTCTCAGATCCCAGATAGGGGTCTTGGCATGAGGGTTTTTTTTCCGGCTAGATTTTTTTTTCAAAACCCTAAAATCCACCTAGTCACCAAAAAATTCTCCTGTCAAGATCTCCCATCAAGGATCTCAGATCCCATATGGGAGTCTTGGCATGAGAGTTTTTTCACGGCTATATCTTTTTTTTTTTAACAGTTCTTTAATATATTTTTTGTTATTTTCTGTTTTTCCTTAATTTTATATTATTGCATGTTTTATTGTTATATTTTATGTTGTTACTGTTTTTATTATTGTCCGTTATTTTAAGTTAATTAATTAAACAAATTTAATTAAGTTGAAGTAAAAACAGTGTTAAATATAGTTTATTTTCCTGTTTTGCTTTTTTTTTTTACATTAATGTTTTTATCTTCATTAATTTTACGTTTATTTTTTAGCATTACTGTTTTGTTTATTTTTGTTAAGTTGATTGCTGTAATTGTTTGCTAATTAGTAGTTGTTTGAGAACTGAGCCTCATTGAAGTGACCCCGTTCCATTTGACTCATAAATTGGGCATGTCTGAATAGACAGTCCCATAGCTTTGTTGAAAACTTAAGATCCCAAAGTCCTTACGCCAAGAGTCACATGACTCAGGTCCAGAACCAGTCTGGTTCTAATGTAATTCCAAGACCCTTAAGGGCCAATTTTGGAACCTTAATTCTAAAGTTTTCAGAAAATACTAGAAACTTCTAGAATAGGGACAACTGTTCCAATGTTGAGTAGAAAATAGGGATAAGATCCAAAAATATGCAGAAATTGGACGCTTGTCCATTTTTTGAGATAAGGAAGGTACTAGAAATTGGACAGATGTTCGTTTCTGTTAAGAAAGATGCCATTTTCCCTAACTTTTAGGAAGTTCTAATAGATTCTTTGTACCCTAATTCTTATCCCTTTTCTCTGCCTCACTCTATAAATACACTCCTCCTTTTTCATTATAAATACACATTTTTACACACCTGAAAATACACACTGAAATAGATATATGCAGATCAGAATACTCATACACATTTTGAATACACTTACACACAAAAACACACATACTTTTCTACACTGCCTTAAAAAAATTTCCTTCATTCTCAATAAGAAATTTTTTGAAAAATCAACCTTGATCTTTTAGAAACAAAAACATACACTCCTTTCCTATTTTAAGAAATCCGGTAGGTTTTTCCTATTCTACTGGGTGTTATCGTTGCTGTCTTACTCAAGTTTCAGAGACTTATTTTCTTTTATCTGTTTGTTTGTTAGCTTCTATCAAGGTACTCTCTTGACAAATGTAAAGTTTAATTTTTGTTTTATCATGATTCTGACTTGCTGTTTATTAAATTTGCTTTTGTTTGAATATTGCAAAAATCATGTTGGCTAAGGCTGTTTGGTTGGGAGTTATATATGAATTCATGTAGGAGTAATTATTTACACTGCTTAGGAAGTTCAAGTTATATTAGCTTTATATTAAAATATTCTGAAAAACCGCAAAAATCTGTTTAAAGCTTCATATATTCATGAAAATGTATATGTAGTAGAATCAAATTCTATTTTATTAAAGCTTTATATATTCTGTTTTAGTACATTTTCCGATGCGATGAATTAGTTCAATGTATTAGTCATTTTACCATATTGTTTTAAACAATAAAATATAGTAACTCAAATTCTATTAATTATGGGTCATAAAACTGGCTTTATGAATCAACTGAGTAGTAGGCCAATACAGTTTCAGGCCTAAACCAATTGGGTCCATGAAACTATATCTTAGTTTTCAGTTATTAAATTGAGCAAATAATTTGATTAGAAACATTTGTTTTAAGATTTTTCAAATGCAAATGAGTTTCACTTTAACATAAGAAATAAAAGACTTAGGCAATCAGTAGGAAAATTATCCAAATCTAACCAAAATTTTGATTTATTCTATTCGTATCCCAAAACCCCTTTTAACTTCTGCTTTAAAAGACAAACAAAATATAGGTAAAATCTTATAATTGCTATTATAAATTTTAATCTCAAACTCATTCAAACAAATGTGTATTGGGCCAGAGTCACTTGTACACATTTTTATCAGGGCCAAATAATTATTTTTGAGTAATTTCGTTTATTGTCCACAAATGAATATTGGGCCAGAGTCTCTTGGACTTATTATTAGGCCCAAGTCTTCCTGAATTAGATGTGCTTAATTGATTAAATGCTTAATAACATTGTATTGGGCCAAAGGGCATTTAGACTCCATGATCATTAGGCTCAAATCATTTTGTTTAAATTAGTTATATGCTTTAAAAATATGCATTGGGCCAGAATCAATTAGACTCAATCAGACACAAATTCTTTTCAAATTGAATTCAGTATATGGTCCAAATAATGGACAATACGTGTCTTGGGCTAGAATTCATTTGGACTTGGTCCTTGTTAGGCTCCAAACTTTGAAATATGGGCCTGTTTTGTAGTTCATATATAAGCTGCCTCATTTGATTCAAACAAATATATCACATAGTATTGAACCTTTACACCTAGTCACACGACATAGGGTATTTAGCTTAAGAGACATAAACATAACTTTACGTGCTCATTATCGAATTAATTATTACAATTATGTACATGCATGTGTGACATAGTTGTGATGCCAAAAATAAATCAAGGTACATGTTCGCGTGACCATGGTCAAATATTCTTAGTAAATAAAACGCCTTAATCAAACACTCGTAGAAATGCTTTAGGCGCGGATTTTAAAATCATTATCGTGATTATGTACATGTTCGCTTGACGTGATCCTGATTTTCAAATAAATTCAAGTATGCGTTCGCGCGACTTTGACCGAATTTTTTCTTAAATAAACCAAGTCTCGTGAATTGTGTATACGTACGCGTGACATGATTCTCGACACATCAAAACTATATGAGTATACGTACGCGTAACTCGTCTTAAGATAATTTCGTAATCACGAATAATGAAGTAATTAAAAGCGGTAAAGAGATAAATGCACATAGGTTCTAAAATACATAATTAAAATAATTGGCTAAGCCAGGTATGATCAAAAGCGACCGTGCTAAAACTACGGAATTGGGGAATGCCTAACACCTTCTCTCGAGTTAACAGAATTCCTTACCCGGTCTTCTGGTTTTCGCAGACTTTTAACGGAGTCAAAATTTCCTTGATTTGGAATTTTAGAATAAATGGTGACTCGGAAAACCGTAAATAAATAATTCCGAGTGGCGACTCTGAAATTAATTAAATAATTTCATTTCGAATAATGTCACTTTAATTGGAAAAACTCCTCATACCCCCCTTTTGGGAAAAAGGAGGTGTGACAGCTCTGGCGACTCTGCTGGGGATCGAACCCAGAATCTCTGGTTCAAGATTCAAGAATTTGAGCTCCTAATGTGATTTTTACCTGGCTTTATTGATTGTAATATTACTGTATTTGTGGGCCTAATGTGCTAATTGCCACTCATTTACCGCTTTGATATTACCTGAACTGTATTAAACTGTCTTCTTACGCCTCCCCCCTGAGTCTTCTAAAACATATGGTGCACACACTCGGGTGGCCCGCCTTTCTGTTAGAAGTCATACCAAATAAAACGAGGATGGATCAGCCACTAGGCTGGGTAGACTTTCGTGCTCCTGTTACGTCACTCCCACCTCGGCTCAAGCTGTTCGCTTGGGTAAGCCTTGTCTAGAACACATCCCCAGGTTTTAAAACTAGAATTACAAAGCCTCATGCCGGGTCCCTAGTAGAAACTCCTAATTACATCACGTGCATTTAACTTAGGGGACTCAACACAGGGGTTGAGTCCGTCTAGGACATGTGTATCCAAAACAAAAAAATCATCCTGATGCATCTTACCTGCTACGTGTGCATGCATTTGTTTCGGCTTGTTTGTTGACCGGCTAAAGAAAGAAAAACAACAAAAAAACCAAGAGTGAGGAAGAATAAAAAATTTACCCTAGTTTTAAAATCCCTGTATTTGAAAATGCCTCGAAACTCTGCCAAAATTTCAAAAAAAAGAAAAGAAAATGTATTTCAAAAAATGAAAGTGAGACAATATCATATTTTTCTAATTGTGTCAAAACTGAATGAACTACGCGGGTCTGATTCTCACCGGATGTGAGATACGTAGGCAAACCTCATCGGTTCTGTCCCCATTTTTCAAAAAATCAAAAAAATATTTTCCTTTAATTCATTCTTTAAAAGTCTTTTTTTAGAAAATCCCAAATAAAAAAAATTTAAACCTAAAATATTCTCTTTATATAAGTTTTTCAATCAAAAAAAAAAAAGAAAAATGAATAAAATAATATTTTCTGCCATTTTAGAAGCCTTTTTCCCAGAAATACAAAAAAGGAAGTAAAATAACAATCAAAATCCAAAAAAAATATTTTTCCCTTCTTCAGAGGTATTTTTCCGAGAAAAAAAAATCAGAAAATAAAACTCAAAAAAAAAAAAAATTCATTTTCTTCTTTAGAAATCTTCTTTCACAAATGTCATAAAAATTGAAAAGTTGAAGTCCAAAAATATTTACGCTTTTCTTCAAGAAGTTCACTTTCGGAAATTAAACTCGGAATAATTGAAATATTTTCTTTGTAGATGTCTTTCAAACAAAAATAAATAAATCAAATTCCAAAAATATTTTCTTTCTTCTTTAGAAATATTTCTTCTAAAAAAAATTAAAAACCAAAATCCAAAACAAAAAATCCAAAAATATTTTCTTTCTTCTTCTAAAGCCTTTCTTTCAAAAATTCAAAAATATGTCTGAGTTTTATTAAAGAAAAATAAAAGAAGAGTAGATTATTTACTACATTCTCAATCTTTCCGAACTACATAAGATCTGATTCATGCAGCGTAATGATACGTAGGCAATCCCTATAGGATTCGATCATAGCCGTAAAAAATTTTAAAAAAGAGAGAGAGAAAAAGAAAGTGAAAAAAAAAGAAAAAGAAAAAGAGTGATAAAAATAACTGAGAAAACAAAAAGCGAAAATAACAAAAAGAGAAAGAAATCGAGATATGAAAAGTTCAAAAAAAAAAAAGAAGAGGGAGAGACAGAATTGGAAAGGGACATTTAAAGGCCGGGATGAAACACGCAATCATTCAAATACATGGTAGAAACGTATAATTGTTAGGTGCATTGCATCCCCAATATGCAATTCCCTATATGTTAAATGTCTCGAACTAACCAGGTTGTTGTGTGTGCAAATAGACAGGTCTTATTTAGGTGATTGGTTTTGTTGGTAGTCCGGTGTCCCATCCTTCACAAAATCCAAAGGCAGAGATGACCTCCGCAATCAATCTACCAATCATTGGTCCTGAGGATAGCCCGACATCGGCTATTCCACAGCTAGAATCAGCAATTGCTGAACAAAATAGAATGTTGCATTTCCGCATGTTAGAAATGTGGGATGCCTGGTCTCATGGTAGAGAACCGCCAAGTTCAATCCCTGGGCTCCCTGAGTTGATCCCGAGATCAGGTGGGATTACCAACATCCTTGTGCCCAACCCGCGCATCCCATGCGGGCACCCTCTAATGTCATCTAATGGCTTCAATATGCCTTCTGAGGTTCGCCCCCGGGCACCGTTTTCAGGGGTACTCCCTACATTATTTGCCGAACCACCAACCACTAGTATGGCACAACCAACACTGCCTCGACAAAGCTTCGAACCATCAACCTTCACTTTCCAAGCTCCCCAATTCCAATTGGACACTGCTCGGGTCACCCCAAATTCCTATCCTGTGCACCCACAATTTGAATCTCCCGTAGAACATGAGAGAGTCGTGAGGAATCCTGAACAAGATGAGATAGCATGAAAAATGAAAAGCATCGAGCAAAGCCCCAAGAATATACAGGGCCTGAGTGGCCAAAAGAGCGTTTCATATGCTGATTTGTGCATGTTCCCTCAAGTGCATTTACCTCTGGGCTTTAAGGCGCCAAAGTTTGAAAGATATGTCGAACATGGAGACCCTATTGCTCACTTAAAGCAATATTGTAACCAGCTGAGGGGTGCTGGTGGAAAAGAGGAGCTGTTAATGGCCTACTTCGGAGAAAGCCTCACCGGAATTGCTTCTGAATGGTATATAGACCAAGACATCTCCCATTGGCACATATGGGATGACCTGGCCCGATTTTGTAAGGCAGTTCCAATACGATGTGGACATAGCTCCGGACAGAAATTCATTGTCCAACCTAAAAAAGAAAGCCTCGGAAAGCTTCCGAGAATACGCTGTCAAATGGCGTGAACAAGCGGCCAGGGTAAAATCCCCAATGGATGAGGTCGAGATGGTCAGTGTCTTCTAACAAGCCCAAGAGAACGATTATTTTCAAAATACGATGTCTGCCATGGGAAAATCGTTTGTGGAGGCCATCAAAATTGGAGAAATGGTAGAAAACGGCCTAAAAACAAGCCGTATCTTAAGTCAATCAGCTTTAAGAGCAACTTCCCAAGCCATTCAGAGCGGCTCGGGAGGTTCGGCAAGCCGGAAGAAAAAAGAAGAGGGAGCCATGATGGCTTCGAGCTTAAGAAACTCTCGGCGACCCCGATATTATTCTGGTCCACCTGCCATGTCCCCACAACATTATTACCCTCACCAGGATGCAACCTATGCTATCTCCCCTCATTCTTATGCATTAATGAACTCCCAACCATACACCCGGCCACAGTAAAATTACAATCAGAACAGAGCTCCACCTCCAAGAAAAAACCCTCCTCACCAATCCCCGTATAATCCCCGCCTGCCACAGAATAATTACCAATAAATACCCGTCCCTGCGAACCACCCAGAAAAACTGACTTCACACCCATTGGTGAGTCATATTCCATCCTCTTCCCAAAATTATTCCAAATGGGCATGTTCCAGCTTGTACCTCCAAACAGACAGAACCCAGAATCTCCATCCTACAGGCCAGCTACCAGGTGCACTTTTCACTTAGGGGCGGAAGGGCATGACACTGAGGATTGTTTGACCCGTAAGAGAGAAGTAGAGAACCTGATCAAACATAAAAGGGTAGTGCTAAGGGACTAGGAAATCCCCATTATAACCAACAACCTGTTATCTGCTCACAACAATGGGTCGATCATCGGGATGATTTGTGAAGATAAAGAATTTGACCCTGCATTAAAAGCTATTATTGCCATTGCTGATTCAGAGAAGAAACCTAAAACGGTAGCAAAATAATTCAGGAATAAGAAAAAGATGAATTCCACTCCCCAAAATGAAGAAAAGACTAGGGAAGAAAAGACAAGGGAAGCACCTGCCAAAGAAGTCATTCTCTACGTCCCAAGAGCCCCCAGGAAGGGACAACTCATGTTAAGCGCTCCAAAGAGGTTGGAGCATAGGAAAACCACCCCAAATCTACCAAAAATGTATGTACCAAAAGGGACTTACGTGGCACGAAGTCTAGTCATTCCACCTAGGCTGGATGAGCCTTTGATCATTAGCCCGTTCCCAAAATCCCATAAGAGACACTACTACCGTCCCTTGGAACTATAACCATACGTTGGTCACATATAAAGGGAAGGAAGTTAGAGGGGAAGTAAATGAAACAAATCAATATGAGAAGTATCATAACCTAGAAGAATTGAACAAAACCAAGCAGAAGCGGTTGCCCCTCAAAAAGACCGTTACTACTGAAGAAGCAGAGGAATTCTTCGGGAAGATGAAAACCTCGGAGTATGCTGTAATTGATGAACTTAGAAAGGCTCCCTCCCAAGTTTCACTCTTATCTCTACTGATGAGCTCAAACGAACACCAAAAGGTGCTTCTAAAGACGCTGAATAAGGCTTATGTTCCAATTAAGACCACAGTTGAATAGTTGGAAAGAATGGCAGAGCGGTTTTTCGAGGTCAACCAAATCTCCTTCAGCCGAAATGACTTGCCTCCCTAAAGAGCCGCCCACAACAGGGCCCTTCACTTGACTGTCAAGTGTGAGGGATATTATGTGAAAAGGGTTATGCTGGACGGCGGATCTGGAGTTGATATTTGCCCTCTATCAACATTACAAAGGATGGAAATTGGGTCTAAAAGGATCAGACCAAACAATGTTTGCGTGCGTACTTTTGAAGGTGTCAAGAGGGACACAATATGGGAGATTGACTTAATCCTAACCATTGGCCCCGTAGATTTTGAAGTAACATTCCAAGTTCTGGACATGGACACTTCCTATAACTTTCTCCTAGGAAGACCATGGATCCATGGTGCGAGAGTCCTGCCCTCTACTCTCCATCAAATGGTCAAGTTTGAACACGAGAACCAAGAAATAGTTGTCCATGGAGAAGATGAACAGTCAATCTACAGGAATCCATCAGTCACATGTCTCGAAGCAAGAGAGGGAAGTGAGCACATCGTCTACCAAGCCTTTGAAATTGTGGTGGCAGACTAGTGCGAAGAAGGAACCCCATGTCCTCAAACCTGTTTATCAAAAGCATCAATCATGGTTGTCAATGAAATGATCAAACATGGTTACAAGCTTGGAAAGGGCTCGGGGTATCCTTACAGGGCGTCACAGAACCCGTCACCTTGGCTGCCAACAAGAAATTCTTTGGCATAGGTTTCTAGGCTACCCATGCCGACAAAAAATGGACCGATGAACGTAATAAAAATGGTGGTTCTTGCCTCAGCTAGTACCGCACCTCGCCAGGTCATTTGTTAAGCCAAGGTATATAGAAGAAAAAGAAGAAGAAGAAGAGGCCTTCACGACCGAAGAAATTGAGGACATATGTGAGGCAATGAGGCAAATGTTGTACGAGGTACACATGGTCCAACCGGGCGAAGGCTCGAGCACTGGTGAGGTGCAATACATGGGGCCCAATGCTAAACTTCAAAATTGGAAGGCTACTCCGTTCCCCGTCAGGCGGGAATCTCGGTTGTTCAGTCTTGCCATCTTTTCTGCATTACGAGTTATTTCAGGGTGCATCTCGAATATTTTTAGTTTGTTGACTTTTAAACCCCATCTCACAAATCCTCACCCTCAAAACCCCACAAAAAACTAACCAATCTACGCCTAAACAATGGCCAAAAACCCTAACGTCGCCCTATCCCTGCCGCCAGAAATCGCCTACGGCGACAGTGGAACTCCAAGCTCACTTAAACTTACCCCATACCCTCCTCTCACCAACCAAATCCCTAAAATCTCTACCAATAACCCTAGATTTTTCAAAACCCTACCTAGTCCATCTAAAGATCCTCACACGACCTATTTTACCCTCCGAAAGGTATCGTGATGGCACCTAGTCTCTATGACTAGGTAGGCCTAAAATTTGCGGAAAATGACATAATCAATAAAATAAAAGACATAAAAGAACTCAAGTAGATATAACGTAGCTGCTCAGCATATACACTTTCACTTTCCAAAACCCGGAATGTCACCATAATCACAAGCTCTGTACTAAATGTAGCTCTATACAATGAAATAGTGGAAAAACTACACAAGTCTTCTATGCCTATATTAGAGTGGAAGGGGACTCGTGGGATTCTGCGGACGCGGCAGAATTACCTCGCGGTGTCCTGGCTGCTACTAGAACGACTCCTAGCCACAATACTGGGTGCTGGTACCTGGATCTGCACATGGGGAAAACATGCGCAGGAAAGGGCGTGAGTACTCCACATTCGGTACTCTATAAGTGCCAAGCCTAACCCCAGTCAAGTAATGACGAGGTCAGGTTGAGGCTCTACTGAGTTTGTAAAACAAGTCAATATACAATTTAAAACAATGAAGTATAGATAAGCAATGATAGACAGGATTAACGAAAACGGAAAGATTTAATAACAGAAAGAGAGCCCTCGGCTCAGCACAACATACATCTCAACAGTAAATGTGCAATGCAGTATATGGGGAAAGCACCCGGATCTCAGTCTGTAGTCCCAATTTAAATATGCTATGCAGTACAGGGGGAAAGCTCTTGGATCTCTGTTCGTAGTCCCAATTTAAATATGCTATGCAGTACAGGGGGAAAGCTCTTGGATCTCTGTTCGTAGTCCCAATTTAAATATGCATTTTAGTATAGGGGGAAAGCTCCCGGATCTCGGTCCGTAGTCCAGATTTAAATATGCAAAGCAGAAGTATGTCGACTATGGCTAAATTAAACAGTCCAGGAAAACAACATGCAAGAATAGATTAAATCTACCTAAGCATGATGTGACTAGTAGCAAATAAGAGTAAATCAAGTCAGAACAGGTAGGCATGCTTACTCTTAATCTATCTACTCAATTAAGATAGGAAACAGTAATATCTGAATGAAAATGAGCGATTTAGTGGGAGTTAAAAAAATAGGATTTTAGCAACAATGACCCGTGTACGCACTCGCCACCTCACGTACACGGCGTCCAAGTAACAAAATCAGTATAAAATGCTTAAGGGAAAGTCCCCAACACAGACTTAGGCAAGCCACTTACTTGACCGCGCTAATCAACTCAATACACACTCTTGCCACGAGTACTGACTCTGGGTGGCCGAAATCTATTCAAATCGATTGCATGGTGTAAATATCACTTCAAGGGAACAAAATAGCTAATTATATATAAGCTAATACGCGAAATTAGGAAATTCGCCCAAAAAGTCCCCCGGGCCACGTCTCGGAATCGGGTAAAATTAATATTTCCCGAACACCCATTCGCTCATGAACCCACCCGAAAAAGAATCAACTAAATTCGACGTCCAAATCTCCCTAAATCCTCAGATTTCTACTTGGGAAATTTCATCCCATTTTCATGGTTTTTCATCCAATTTACTTGATTAGATTGAGGAAAATTATAGAGATTATTGATATACAAATGGATTAAGGTTAGAAAACGTTACCTATGATCCTCCTCTTCGAATCCCACCGAAAATCGCCAAGTTCCGAGCTCATAATCGATTTTGGAATTATGAATTTCAAACCCTCAGATTTTCGGTATAAACAACCAAGATATTTCACACCTGCGACACTGGGATCGCACCTCCGGTGCCGCACATGCGGAAAACCAATCGCAGGTGCGGAAATTCATTAAATGTCCTGGGGTCGCACCTGCGGCACCCCCTTCACACGTGCGTGCCCGCACCTGCGTGCCCGCTTGCGAAAATACCATTGCAGGTGCGGAAATTCATTTAATGGCCTGGGGTCGCACCTGCGTGCCCGCACCTGCGGAAATACCATCGCAGGTGCGAGACACCAAAACCAGAATGGTTCAGCTGTTCTCAGATCATCAAACTCACCCGTTGGGCATCCGAAACAACCCCGAGGCCCCCAGGACCTCAACCAAACCTACCAACTGAACCTAATACCTTGTTCAAACTTGGCCGAGCCTTAAAAGCACATCTCATAACATCAAAATCATCAATTATGCATAGATTCAAGCTTAAGAACTTAGGAAATTTCTAGAATTCACATCCGATGCCGAAACACGTCTAAACTCATCTGAATGACCTCAAATTTTGCACACATGTCATAAATGACATTACGAACCTGTTATCGTTCTCGGAATCCCATTCCGAGTCCGATATCAAAGTTTCACCTTTTGGCCGAAATCGCCGAAATTCTAACTTTCGCCAATTCAGGCCTAAATCCACAACCGACCTCGAAAACACATTCCGAACATTCTCATAACCCCGAAATCACCCAATGGAGCTAAAGGAGTCGACGAAATTCCATTATGGATCCGTCTTCACATAGCTCTAACTACGACCAGATTTCTAAAGCTAAATTCCACATTTATGGACTATGTGTCCAAAACCACCCCGGATTTCATCACTCAACGCTGCGACAAGTTCCAATAACATAAATAGACATGGGAGAAGAGGTTAATAGGGGATTGAGGTGCTAATTATTAAAACGACCGACCGAGTCGTTACATCCTCCCCCTCTTAAGAAAATTGTTCGTTCTTGAACGAGCATAGAAACATACCTGAAGCTGGGAAAAGATGAGGGTACTGACTCCGCATATCCTGCTCGGTCTCCCAAGTTGCCTCCTCGAGTGGCTGACCCCTCCACTGAACCTTTACTGACGCAATATCCTTTGACTTGAGCTTTCTGACCTGCCTGTCCAATATAGCCACAGGCTCCTCAACATATGATAGATCCTTGTCTTGGACTGAGATGAAATCCAAGACATGAGTCGGGTAACCGTGATACTTCCGGAGCATGTCATGATACTTCCGGAGCATGGAGATGTGGAACACTAGATGAACCCCTGCTAGGCTGGGGGGCAGAGCTAGCTCATACGCAACCTCCCCAACACGTCGCAACACCTCAAAAGGGCCAATAAATATCGGACTCAGCTTTCCTTTCTTCCCGAACCTCATGACGCCCTTCATAGGCGATACCCGAAGCAAAACCCGATCACCAGCCATAAATGCCAAGTCACGAACCTTCCGGTCCGCATATCTCTTCTGCCTGGACTGAGCTGTGTGAAGTCTCTCCTGAATCACCTTCACCTTGTCCAGGGAATCCTGAACCAAGTCTATACCCAACAATCGGGCCTCGTCCGGCTCAAACCATCACACGGGAGACCTGCACCGCCTACCATACAAAGCCTCATACGGTGCCATCTGAATGCTGGACTGGTAGCTATTTTTATAAGCAAACTCTGCAAGAGGCAAGTATAGATCCCATGACCCTCCAAAATCTATCACACAGGAACGGAGCATATCCTCGAGAATCTGAATCGTGCAATCGGACTGTCCGTCTGTCTGAGGGTGAAAGGCTGTACTCAACTCTATCCTGGTGCCTAACTCCTGTTGAACGGATCTCCAGAACCGCGAAGTGAACTGTGTACCTTTGTCTGAAATGATAGATATTGGAATACCGTGGAGGCGAACAATCTCTCTGATATAAATCTCAGCCAACCTCTCCGATGAATATGTAGTCAGTACTGGAATGAAATGGGCTGATTTGGTCAGCCGATCCACAATCACCCAAATATCATCATGCTTCCTCAAAGTCTGAGGAAGTCCAACCACAAAGTCCATGGTGATCCTCTCCCACTTCCACTCTGGAAGCTCAATCTGCTGAAGCAACCCTCCTTGTCTCTGATGCTCACATTTGACTTGCTGACAGTTGAGACACTTGGCTACAACCTCCACTATATCCTTCTTCATTCTTCGCCACCAACAATGTTGTCTCAGATCCTGGTACATCTTTGTAGTACCCGGATGGATGGAATACCGCGAACTATGAGCCTCCTCAAGAATTAACTCCCGAAGCCCATCCACATTGGGCACACAGATAGGCCCTGCATCCTCATCATCCCGTCATCTGCTATACTCAAATCCCTGGCATCACCCCGTCGGACTCTATCCTGAAGAACCAAAAGGTGGGGATCATCATATTGGCGCTCTCTGATACGGTCATGAAGGGAAGATCGAGCAACCACACAAGTTAACACCCGGTAAGGCTCAAAAAGATCCAATCTCACGAACTGAATCGCTAAGGACTGAACATCTAAGGCTAGAGGCCTCTCAGCTGCATGAAGGTATGTCAAACTCCCCAAACTCTCCACCCGACAACTCAAGGCGTCGGCCACCACATTGGCCTTCCCCGGGTGGTATAATATAGTTATGTCATAGTCCTTTAGAAACTCCAACCATCTACGCTGGCGCAAATTTTGATCCTTCTGCCTGAATATGTGCTGCAAACTCCGGTGATCCGTGAATATCTCACAGGGAACACCATATAAATAATGATGCCATATCTTCAGGGCGTGAACAATTGCTGTCAAATCGAGATCATGAATAGGGTAGTTTTTCTCATGGACCTTCAACTGTCTGGATGCGTAGGCAATCACCCTACTGTCCTGTATCAACACCGCTCCCAAGCCAATCCTCGAAGCATCACAATAAACTGTACAGGACCCGGAACCGGTAGACAAAACCAACACAGGAGCTGTAGTCAAAGCTGTCTTGAGCTTCTGAAAGCTCTCCTCACACTCCTCAGTCCGTATAAAGGATGCACCCTTCTGGGTCAGTCTGGTCATAGGCGCTGAAATGGATGAAAATCCCTCTACAAAACGGCGATAATACCCAGCCAAACCGAGGAAACTGCGGATCTCAGTAGCTAAGGACGGTCTGGGCCAACTCCGTACCGCCTCCACCTTCTTCGAATATACCTTCAACTGATGATAACCAGAACATAGATCAATCTTGGAGAACACCCTAGAACCATGTAACTGGCCAAATAGATCATCAATGTGAGGCAATGGATACATGTTCTTCACTGTCACCTTATTCAGCTACCGGTAGTCAATACACATATGCATCGAGCCATCCTTTTTCTTCACAAATAATATAGGAGCGCCCCAAGGTGATACACTGGGCCTGATGAATCCCTTCTCAAGAAAGTCCTGTAACTGCTCCTTCAACTCCTTCAACTCAGGAGGAGCCATGCGATAAGGAGGAATGGAAATGGGCTGAGTGCCCGGCAACAAGTCAATGCTGAAATCAATGTCTCTATCGGGTGGCAGACCCGGAAGATCAACTGGAAATACATCAGAATGGTCCCTGACAACTGGAACTGACTCAACTGTAGGTGTTTCAGCACTAACATCTCTCACATAAGCCAAATATGCATCACACCCCTTTTCAACCATCCGCTGAGCCTTAAGAAAGGAAATGACTCGGCGGAGAGTATACTCTAAGGAACCTCTCCACTCTAACCTCGGAAATCCTGGCATAACAAACATCACGATCTTGGCGTGACAATCAAGAATAGCATAATAGGGAGACAACCAGTCCATACCCAATATAACATCGAAATCTACCATACTGAGTAGTAGTAAATCAGCTCTGGTCTCAAAACCACATATAGCAATCAAACATGACCAATATACACGGTCCACAACAAGAGAATCTCCCACCGGAGTAGAAACATAAACAGGGGAACAAAATCCTGGGATATCCCCAGATGTGTAGCAAAATAGGAAGACACATATGAATATGTAGAGCCTGGGTCAAATAATACTGATGCATCCCTAAAACAAATGGGAACAATACCTATAATGACTGAATCTGAAACAATGGCCTCGGACCGAGACGGAAGAGCATAGTACCTGGACTGGCCTCCCTCTCTAGGGCGACCTAGAACTCCCCGACCTCCACCTCGAGCTGCCTGAGGTGGTGGGGTAGCAGCTGGGGCTGGAAGAATAGCTGGAGGACCTGGTGGAAGACGTGGAGCCTGATAAATCTGAGAGGGTGCACCCTGATAAGTCTGAGGTGGTGCACCTTGATAAGTCTGAGGTGGTGCGCCCCTCCTCGCTCTGGGGAAATCTCTGATCATATGATGAGGGTCACCACACTCAAAGCAACCCCTCGGAGGACGGGGCGGCCGCTGCTGACTCTGAACTGGCCTCCTGGGCTGGCTAGTGATAGCACCTCGAGCAGGAGGCTCATGAGGTCTAGGAGGAGCTGGAATACCACTGGCTACTGGGAGAGCTGAATGAATAGGGCGACTCACAAAATCCCTACCATAGTGTGCTGCTGGTGCACGGGCTCCTGAAAAATGGCCAGTCTCTCGAGACCTCTTGCCTCTCTCTCCTCCCTGTCCCGGACTAACATAGTCTCAATCCTCCTGGCAATACTCACGGCATGCTGGTAAATAATATCGATCCCAAGCTCTCTGTCCATGCTGGTCCGAATACTGGGGTGGAGTCCCTCAATAAAGCGTCGAACCCTCTGTCTACCAAAGCTGGTGCATGGCGAGCCAAATCGCTGAAAGGGACTGCATACTATGACACAGTAATGGCACCCTGGCGTAGCTGCTCAAACTCCGCACGCCAAGCATCCCTGAAGCTCTGAGGGACAAACTCAAGTAAGAACATCTCGAAAAACTGAGCCCAAGTAAGTGAAGCTGCCTCGTCCGGGCTACTGAGCTCAAAAGCATGCCACCACTGATAAGCTGCTCCCCTCAGCTGGAAAGCAGTGAAAGAAACCCCACTCGTCTCCACAATACCCATAGTGCGGAGAATGCGATGACACCCCTCAAGAAAACCCAGGGCGTCATCTGAAGCTAGTCCGCTGAAATCAGGTGGGTGGTACTTCTTGTACCTCTCAAGTCGGAGCTGCTCTGCCTCAAGAATAACTATCCTAGTATCATGCTGGGCTGGAGCTGTTGGGGGCATAGGAATATACTCTGGAACATGCCAATATTAACCCTCTGCTCAGGAGTACAGGCTGCGGGAGTTTGTGTCCTTCCTCCGGCCTGGGATGTAGCTGGAGCTATCAGGAGTAGACCCGCCTGAGACAGAGTATTGAAGGCACTCAAGAACTGAGCCAATGTCTCCTGGAGGTCTGGAGTAACAGTAGGGACCTCCTGTGCCCCTCCAACTGTAGCTGATGGGGGCTCCTCTGACTCTGCTCTGGCCGGTGCTCGGGCTGCACCGCGTGCTCGTCCCCTGCCCCGACCCCTGTCTCTTGTGGCTCTGACTGGGTGCTCGGGTGCCTGGTCATCAGTATGTCTGGTACGGGTACGAACCATCTGTAAGCAAGAATAGAATAGAGTTTAAGGATTTGAGGACAGTAACTAGCACGATAAGGAATTCCAAAGAATTTGATTGTTCTTAACAGTTACATAGTCTCTGGAAGATAGATATGGACATCTCCGCACCGATCCGCGAGACTCTAATAAACCAGCTTGTGACTTGTGACTCCTATGAACCTAGACGCTCTGATACCAACTTGTCACGGCCCATTTTACCCTCCAAAAGATATCGTGACGGCACCTAGTCTCTATGACTAGGTACGCCTAAAATTTGCGAAAAATGACAGAATCAATAAAATAAAGACAGAAAAGAACTCAAGTAGATATAACGTAGCTGCTCAGCATATACACTTTCACTTCCCAAAATCCGGAATGTCACCATAGCCACAAGTTATGTACTAAATGTAGCTATATACAATGAAATAGTGGAAAAATACACATGTCTTCTATGCCCATACTAGAGTAGAAGGGGACTCGTGGGATTCTACGGACGCGGAAGAATTACCTCGCGGTCTCCTGGCTGCTGCTAGAACGACTCCTAGCCACGATACTGGGTGTTGGTACCTGGATCTGCACATGGGGAAAACATGCGCAGGAAAGGGCGTGAGTACTCCACATTCGGTACTCTATAAGTGCCAAGCCTAACCCCAGTCAAATAGTAACGAGGTCAGGTTGAGGCTCTACTGAGTTTGTAAAACAAGTCAATATACAATTTAAAACAGGGAAGTATAGATAAGCAATGATAGACAGGATTAACGAAAACGGAAAGATTTAATAACAGAAAGAGAGCCCTCGGCTCAGCACAAAATATATCTCAACAATAAATGTGCAATGCAGTACACGGGGAAAGCTCCCGAATCTCAGTCCGTAGTCCCAATTTAAATATTCTATGCAGTACAGGGGGAAAGCTCCCTAATCTCTATCCGTAGTCCCAATTTAAATATGCATTTCAGTACAGGAGGAAAGCTCCCGGATATCGGTCCGTAGTCCCAATTTAAATATGAAATACAGTTCATGGGGAAAGCTCCCGGATCTTGGTCCGTAGTCCCAATTTAAATATGCGAAGCAGAAGTATGTCGACTATGGCTTAATTAAACAGTCCAGGAAAACAACATGAAAGAATAGAGTAAAGCTACCTAAGCATGATGTGACTAGTAGCAAATAAGAGAAAATCAAGTCAGAACAGGTAGGCATGCTTACTCTTAAGCTTTATACTCAATTAGGATAGGAAACAGTAATATATGAATGAAAATGAGCGATTAAGTGGGAGTAAAAAATAGGATTTTAGCAACAATGACCCGTGTACGCACTTGTCACCTCACGTATACGGCGTCCACGTAACAAAATCAGTATAAAATGCCTAAGGAAAAGTCCCCAACACAGAATTAGGCAAGCCACTTACCTTAACTGCGCTAATCAACTCAATACCACGCTCTTGACACGAGTATCTGACTCCGGGTGGCCCAAATCTATTCAAATCGATTGCATGGTGTAAAATATCACTTCAAGGGAACAACATAGCTAATTATATATAAGCTAATACGCGAAATTAGGAAATTCGTCCAAAAATTCCCCCGGGACCACGTCTCGGGATCAGGTAAAATTTATATTTCCCGAACACCCATTCGCTCATGAACCCACTCGAACAAGAATCAACAAAATCCGACGTCTAAATCTCCCTAAATCCTCATATTTCTACTTGGGAAATTTCATCCCATTTTCATAGTTTTTCATCCAATTTCATTGATTAGATTGAGGAAAATGATAGAGATTATTGATATACAAATGGATTAAAGTTAGAAAACGTTACCTATGATCCTCTTCTTCAAATCCCACTGAAAAACGCCAAGTTCCGAGTTCACAATCGATTTTGGAATTATGAATTTCAAACCCTCGAATTTTTGGTATAAACAGCCCAGATATTTTGCACCTGCGACACTGGGATCGCACCTGTGGAAACCCAATCGCAGGTGCGGAAATTCATTAAATGGCCTGGGGTCGCATCTGCGGCACCCCCTTCGCACCTGCGTGCCCGCACGTGCGGAAATACCATTGCAGGTGCGAAAATTCATTTAATGGCCTGGGGTTGCACCTGCGGCAACCCCTTCGCACCTGCGTGCCCGCACCTGCGGAAATACCATCGCAGGTGCGAGACACCAGAATCAGAATGGTTCAGCTGTTCTCAAATCATCAAATCACCCGTTGGGCATCCGAAACAACCCCGAGGCCTCCGAGACCTCAACCAAACCTACCAATTGACCCTAATACCTTGTTCAAACTTGATCGATCCTTAAAAACACATCTCATAACATCAAAATCATCAATTATGCATAGGTTCAAGACTAAGAACGTAGAAAATTTCTAGAATTCACATCCGATGCCGAAACACGTCTAAACTCATCCGAATAACCTCAAGTTTTGCACACAGGTCACAAATGACATTACAGACCTTCTGTTGCTCTCGGAATCCCATTCCGATTCCAATATCAAAATTTCACCTATCGACCGAAATCGCTGAAATTCTAATTTTCGCCAATTCAGGCCTAAATCCACAACCGACCTCGGAAAACACATTCCGAACACGCTCCTAACCCCGAAATCACCCAACGGAGCTAACGGAGTCGACGGAATTCCATTCCGGATCCTTCTTCACACAGCTCTAGCTACAACCAGATTTCTAAAGCTAAATTCCACATTTATGGACTATGTGTCCAATTTTAACCCCGAATTTGATCACTCAATGCTCCGATAAGTTCCAATAACATAAATAGACATGGGAGAAGCGGTTAATAGGGGATCGTGGCGCTAATTCTTAAAATGACCGACCGGGTCGTTACACCAAGAACTCCGTTCACGGGTCTCAGATCCCAGATAGGGGTCTTGGCATGAGGGTTTTTTCTCTGGCTAAATCGGTTGTTAAAAACCCTAAAATCGACCTAGCCGCCAAGAAATTATCCTGTCAAGATCTCCCATCAAGGATCTCATATCCCAGATGGGAGTCTTGGAATTAAGGTTTTTTCACGGCTATATCTTTCTATTTTTAATAGTTCTTTAAATTTTTTTTTGCTATTTTCTGTTTTTTCTTAATTTTATATTATTGCATGTTTATTGTTATATTTTATGTTGTCAGTTTTTTTATTATTGTCCGTTATTTTTAATTAATTAAACAGATTTAATTAAGTTGAAGTAAAAACAGTGTTAAATATAATTTATTTTCCTGTTTTGCTTTTCTGTTTTTACATTTATGTTTTTATCTTCATTAATTTTGCGTTTATTTTTTAGCATTACTGTTTTGTTTATTTTTGTTAAGCTGATTGTTGTAATTATTTACTATTTAGTAGTTGTTTGAGAACTGGGCCTCACTGAAGTAACCCGTTTCATTTGACTCATAAATTGGGCATGTTTGAATAGACAGGACCATAGCTTTGTTGAAAGCTTAAGAGCCCAAAGTCCTTAGGCCAAGAGTCACATGACTCAGGCCCAGAACCATCCTGGTTCTAAGTTAATTCCAAGACCCTTAAGGTTCAATTTTGGAACCTTAATTCTAAAATTTTCGGAATACACTAAAAACTTCTAGAATAGGGACAGTTGTCGTAATGCGGATTAGGAAATAGGGATAAGATCCAAAAATATCCAAAAATTGGACACTTGTCCATTTTCTGAGATAAGGAAGGTACTAGAAATTGGACAGTTATCTGTTTCTGTTAAGAAAGATGCCATTTTCCCTAATTTTTAAGGAATTCTGGCAAATTCTTTGTACCCTAATTCTTATCCCTTTTCTCTCCGTCACTCTATAAATACACTCCTCATTTTTTTATTATAAATACACGTTTTTACACACCTGAAAATACACATTTTTACTTACACCTTAATACACACTGAAATAGCTATACACATATAGACAAACTCATAGATAGATATATGCAGATCAGAATACTCATACACATTTTGAATACACTTACATACAAAAACACACATACTTTTCTACACTGCCTTAAGATTTTTTTTCCTTCATCCTCAAAAAGAAAATTCTTGAAAAATCAACCTTGATCTTTCAGAAACAAAAACATACACTCCTTTCTTATTTTAAGAAATCAGGTTTGTTTTTTCTATTCTACTGGGTGTTATTGTTGCTGCCTTACTCAAGTTTCAGAGACTTATTCTTTTTTATCTATTTGCTTGTTAGCTGCTATCAAGGTACTCTATTGACAAACGTAAAGTTTAATTTTTGTTTTATCATGATTCTAACTTACTGTTTATTAAATTTGCTTTTGTTTGAATATTGCACAAATCATATGGCTAAGGCTGTTTGGTTGGGAGTTATGTATGAATTTATGTAGGAGTAATTATTTACACTGTTTAGGAAGTTCAAGGTATATTAGCTTTATATTAAAATATTCTGAAAAATCGCAAAGATTTGTTTAAAGATTCATATATTCATGAAAAGTGTATATGTAGTAGAAACAAATTATGTTTTATTAAAGCTTTATATATTCTGTTTTAGTACATTTTCCCATGCGATGAATTAGTTCGATATATTAGTCATTTTACCATACTGTTTTAAACAATAAAATATAGTAACTCAAATTCTATTAATTTTGGGTCATAAAATTGGGCTTTATGAACTAACTGAGTAGTAGGCCTTAATACAGTTTCAGGCTCAAACTAATTGGGTCCATGCAACTGTATCTTAGTTTTTCAGTTATTAAATTGAGCAAACAATTCGATTAGAGACATTCGTTTTAAGATTTTTCAAATGCAAATGAGTTTTAAACTTAGCACTTTAACATAAGAAATAAAAAACTTAGGCAATCAGTAGGAAAATCATCCAAATCTAACCAAAATTTTGATTTATTCTATTCATATCCCAAAACCCCTTTTAACTTCTGCTTTAAAAGACAAATAAAATATAGGTAAAATCTTATAATTGCTATTACAAATTTCAATCTCAAACTTATTCAAACAAATGTATATTGAGCCAGAGTCACTTGGACTCATTTTAATCAGGCCCAAATAATTATTTTTAAGTAATTCCATTTATTTGTCCACAAATAAATAGTGGGCTGAGTCTTTTGGACTCATTATTAGGCCCATGTCTTCCTAAATTAAATATGGCTTAATTGATTAAATCTTTAATAAAATTGTATTGCGCGTGAGTCATTTGGACTCCATGATCACTAGGCCCAAAATCTTTTGTTTAAATTTAGTTAGCTGCTTTAGAAATATGCATTAGACCAGAATCAATTAGTCTCAATCAGGCCCAAATCCTTTTCAAATTGAATTCAGTAGATGGTCCAAATAATGGACAATACGTATCTTGGGCTAGAGTTCATTTGGACTCAGTCCTTGTCAGACCCCAAACTTTGAAATCTGCACCTGTTTTGTAGTTCATATATAAGCTGCCTTATTTGATTCAAACAAATATATCACATAATATTGAACATTTACACCTAGTCACACGACATAGGGTATTTAGCTTAAGAGACATAAGCATAACTTTAGGTGCTCATAATCGAATTAATTATTACAATTATGTATACGCACGCGTGACATAGTTGTGATGCCAAAAATAAAGCAAGGTACATGTTCGCATGACCATGGTCAAACATTATTATTATTTAAATTAATTCCGAACTTGATGGTTAAACTCTACTGCGGTGAAGATACTGTAGGAGAGGTCCTGCAAAAAAATAGCTCAACATCAGGATGATAAAAAGCTTAACACCTCTCATTCTTATTACTTTATGAAAAAAAAAAAATCACAGGCCGACCTTATGGCAGCAAAAAAAGACGATCTGTGCTACACTCCGGTGATCTTTTTCCTACCGGCCCGGACTTTCACCTCCCGTGATGATGGGGATTTGATATTGACCCCTACCTTATTTATTGATAAAACATGCATACATTATATGAGATGTATATATACATGCATATACACAAATGAAAAGAAAAATAACTTTAAATGAAAATGGAGAGAAGATAGAGTAAGAAGGAAACTAACTAGCGGCTTCCATAAGAAGAACAGCAAAAACGAAATGAAATTTAAGCAATGCCATGGAAGTTATAATACTTCACTCCTTATGAGAATTGGGGAGAAAGCTCAGTCTATAGCATTTTACTTTTTAAACTAAAATATTCAATTGATATCGACATAGTCAATTCAATAAACTTTAGATCTTTTCATTTGAAGTTGCACAGGGATTAAGAAAAGATTTTAAATTATGATATGGAAACAACTTTTGATGACAGTGAAAACGCATGTGAAATGGGACATAGACCTTTTAGTCTTCTTAATATAAAGCATAGAAAAAGTCCCACATAGAGAAAGCCGACCTTGTAATATATATGCTGCGCTCAAAACTGAAGGATCTTGAAGCATCCGAGGGTGTGATCTAGAGGGTGTTTGGATGGGTTAAAATTAAGTATTTTTTTATTAAATGGAGTATTTGATAAAAAGAAAAATTACTTAAAAAAAGTTAAAAAATGCTTTAGAAAAAATAAAAGCAAGAAGTTGGCTGATTCCAATCTTTTTTATTTTGGCTTAAAAGTCATTTGAGTTTGACCATTAAATTACTCTTTTGTCCCTTATAAATTTTTATAATATCAAAATTATCCTCGGTCAAAAAAACTACTAAAATTTCTTCTTTTTTTTTCTACACCCCTCCCCACCCCCACCCCACCC